>PVJH01003288.1:0-145732 GCA_004026705.1 Nesogale talazaci
CTAAGCATTAGTGTATTGGCTATTTTGAATCAAATGATCACATGTTTTACTATACCTGTCATGATAAACTCAAGAGGAATTGGCATCACATGTTGGGTGACGGGATCCCCAACACCCAAAAGAGTCCTCAGGTGTGACTTTAGGATTGTGGAAAAATATTAAAGACAGACAGCGGGGCACAAGCTCTCATCATCCCATATGACGACAGAAAGAAAGAATGCATTTTCCAATGGTTATATATTATGGGGCTTACAGATATTTCATAAGCCATGGGCATCATACAGCTAACATATTACAAAGTCGATGAGTGATATCATAAACAAATATCAGAAGAGATAAACAATGAAGTCAGTCATTTTCTTCACCTAGTGCGAGTTGACCTCGAACTCCACTGAGCTCTCCCCAGGGCATTGCTACGTTTATGGCAGGTTGGCTATAAAACTTGGTTGCTCTTATCTACAGACAACATTTAGGCATTGTGAAGTAGCCAGGCACAGAAGTGATCCATCTTATACAGTAGTTTCTTTATGTTCCTTTATGGGGGAGGAGGGCTATTGGAGGAACAGTGTCCAGTCATATGAGAATATATATTAAGGTGCATTTATATCTCATCACCATGAGTGTCTTTTCCCACCAGAGTCAACTTTCCAGACCTGTAATTATGAGCATGGACAGTTTAGCAGTAGTACATTCTCATCCAGTCCTTCAATTTACCACAAACACATTTATTATAATAAAGAACATCTCAAGATCTATCTTAAAGTGCAATGCTGTCTGTGATAGGATAATATCTAGATACCTATAAGGAAACCCACCACTAACGCCGGCAGTGAAGAACTCTACCAACTTCTTCAGTCTGAAATTTATCAAGAATGTAATCAAGGTGCATCAATAATTATTGGTGGTTAAAATACAAAAGTTGAAAACAAAGAGGAAGGAGCAGTAGTTGGAAAGTATGCACTTGGTGATAGAAGCAAAGCGGAGACTGAGATTGTAAGATAGAAGATGAATGACTTCTTCATTGCATGCTTTTTTCCAACAGGATGAATGAAGACTATAGATATGGACTTCCCCAGACAAAGTACACAGAGAACAAGTTGACTACGTGTTAGGGGGAAAAAACAGAGGAGAAACTCATAATCAGCTGCCAAAACTAAGCAAAGGGCTGTCCATGGACCAGACTACGATCTGCTCATATGTAAACTTCAAGATGATTTTGAAGAAGAACAGAAGAACTAAAATATGATCTATAGTACATATCCCTTCTGAATTTAGCAGGCATCTGAAGTACAGATTTTACTCATTGAACACTAATGAAAGAAGATCTGATGAGCTGTGGGATGACATTAAGAACATCATACATGAAGAAAGCAAAAGACTATTAAAAAGACTGAAAAGAAAAAGATCAATGTGAAATCAGAAGAGACACTGAAACTTCTTATTCAGAGCAGCTAAGACAAATGGAATAAATGATCAAGTGAAAAAGGTTAGCAGAAATTTCAAAGGACAGCTTAAGAAGACAAAGTAAAGTCTTATAGTAAAATGTGCAGACCTGGAGTTAGCAAACCAAAAAGGAAGTATTGCATATATCAGCATATAACAAGCTGAAAGAACTGAAAAGAAAACTCAAGCCTTCAATGGTAAGATATTGAATGATTGAAAAAAAAATCAAAAGATGTAATGAATACAGTCACTATATGAAAACTAGTCAATATTTAATCATTGCAAGAGGTAGCATAAGATCATAAACTGACGGTACTGGAAGAAGACGCACAAGTTACATTGAGGGTATTAGTGAAAAGCAAGGCTCCCAGAACTGACATAATATCAATTAAAAGTTTCAACAAGCTGATGACACACTAACAGCACTCATTTCCATGCTGAGAAATTTGAAAGACACATACAGGCCAACCAGATGGAAGAGGTCCATAGCTGTACTGATTCCAAAAAAAAGATGACCCCCCAGAATAGAGAATTATCAGAATCATTTGCAAGTAAAATTTTGCTGAAGAATATTCAAAACTGGATACAGCAGTACCTTGAAAGAAATTCAAGCTGAATTACAGAGGATATGGAACAAAGGACACCATTGCCTAAACTAGATGCATCTTGGCTCAAAGTGGAAAACACCAGGAAAATGGTAATTTGTATTTTATTGATTATAGAAGGGCATTAGAATGTGGGGATCATAGCAAACTCTGGGCAGCATTGGGAAGAATAGGAATTCCAGAACTGTGGTAGTCCGGGTAAACTAGAGAAACAAATTGTGATGGGTAGATTTGCTATGCCAACGTGGCCACAAAAAATTGGTGGGTCTGTTGTGACGGCACGGCCAATGAACACACGGGATGAATTGAAGGGCAGAGATAGGAAGGGCTCAGCGAGTCCCGCCCTCTCTCTTGCTTTCGGATCTTCAGACCAGAGAGCTGCCTTGTTGGTCCTGTGCCTCAACCTCCAAGCAACACTACCCATGGGACACCTAATCGTGGACTGTGGAGCTGTGAGTTGAGGTTCCTTCAAGCCCTACTTTGCCATGCTTCTGGGATATACATCTCTTGTGCTGGGGACTGTTGGACTCTGTCATCTGGCTGACTGTTGGTGACCTGCTCTGCTGTTTGCTGCCTGTGACCAGATAGCCCGAATTGCTCTACAGAGGTCTACTCAGCGGCCCTCAAGACTTGAAGGACTGCCAGTCTTCTAGCTGTCTCACGCAAGTGAGTTGCACTGAGCAATCTGTACTGCTTTATAGAAAGCTAACTGTTTGTTTCTTACCTTATATACCCTTCTCTATATATAAATATATAAAAAGAATTACTAGTGTCCTGATTTTATTTCTCTAAGAGAACCCTGCCTGACACACAAATTTCATAGACATGCATATGGATATAAGGTTACGGTTTATATACAAAGGGAATAGGACATTGAGAAAGCATCCCAGCCCAGACCAGTTCAAAGTTGTAAGTCCGTTATTAACCCATATGCTCCATATTAGTCTATAAAGTCTCCTTGCAACTCATGAAGTCACAGGCCTGTGGGTGCAGAGTCCCAGCACCACCAGGGGTCTCCCCAGGGCTTCTCGCTTCCAGAATTCAGGGTCCATCAACAGCATTCAGGGGCGGTAGAAGCAACTCAGCTCTGGCAGGGATCGCCACGTGGCTTCTCCAGCTTCAGAGGTCTGCTTCCATCAGGGTAAGGTCGTGTGACTTCTCCTCTGGCTCCTCCAGCTCCCAGCAGCTGGGGAGATAGCGTCTCATCTTCATGAGGGAAATATCGCGAGATTTCCCAGGAGTCTCAGGAGAAAGCCATGCCCACACAGAGACCTCATTGGCTACTCAATGGCTATCTCCAGATTAGCAGGCTAGACTCCACCCCGACATCTCAATCATAAAATTAACATAAGCACATGACCAACACAAGAACATTTTTCTCTGTGTGTGCAAACCATGTACATGGACCAAGAGGCAGTCATTTGAATAGAAAGAGGAAACAATGCATAGTTTTAAACCAGGAAAGGTGTAGCCTCTCAGTCTAGGGCCTTACATATTCACTCTGTATGCTGAAAAAAATCAACAGAGAAGCTGGACTATATGAAGAAGAGTTTGACATCCAGGTTGGAGGAAGATTTACTGAACTGCAATATGCAGGTGGCACGACCGTGCTTACTGAAAGTGAGGAAAACTTGAGGCATTTGTTGATGAAGATGAAGAATTGCAGCCTTTACTATGGCTACAAGTCAATGTAAAGGAAAGCAGAATCTTTACAACTAAACCAATACCGAACGTCGGGATAAATGGACAAATTATTGGAGTCAAGACTCTCATCTTGCTTGTATCCACAATCAAGGCTCATGGAAGCAGTCATCAGGAGATCAAATGACACATTGCATTCACTTTGAAGTATTGAAGAGCCAGACGTTGAGGACTAAAGTACCTGCTCCCAATTCAATTGCCTCAGATGCATGTGAAAGTTGGACATGGAAGATAGAAGATCAAAGAAAAAAATATTGCATTCGAATTGGGACACTGGCCACAGATCATGAAAGTACCATGTACTGTCAAAAGAACAAACAAATCTGTGCCAGAGGTATAGCCAGCATGCCCCTAAGAAGCAAGTATGATAAGATGCACTTTGGACATGTTATTAGGAGAAGATAATCCAGGGAAAGGACATCATGCCTGGTTGAGCAAAGGAGTGGCTAAATAGAGCAAGACCCTTGACAAGATGACTTGACATCTTGTAGCTGCAACAGTGGGCTTCGTGCATCACCACAACTGTGAGGACACAGCAGTGTGTTCCTTCTGTTGAGTCATAACTGACTCAATAGCCCTAACAACAATGCACACTTTCAAATGTTTCTATTGACCATAATAGGATTAAAATCAGGAAGTAAGACTGATACCTCTATGATACCCCAGATATGTTGTTAGTGAGTTTTGTCAAGTTTAACTCCTAGTGACTCCACATGACAGAATAAAACTATCCAGAATAAAACACCTGGGCAGGGTGGGGGGTCTTGTTCTTGGCTGCAATTCTTATGGAAGCAGATCGTGAGAATACCTGGGAGACCCACAAAACTTTTCATTAGCAGCTGAACAGTAAACCCTTATGCCACCTGGGCTCCTTCCCCTATGTATATTGGGTACTCTTCATGCTAGTAAACAGGTGGAAACAACCTAAATGCCCATCAACAGATGATTGTGATAGCTGAGCTTCTCTTAAAGGCAGTAGAAAAATGAGGGATCTGTTCATGGTGATAGTTGAACATCATGATGCACCTATTGAATGCAACTGAACTATATGCGTGAGGTTGTTGAAGTAGCAGATGCAATATTAATGAGATTTCATAATAATTACCCTAGTAATCACTGCCAGATCTGTGACTACCTCTTTTATGCTTATGTCACTGTATTGAATATTAAAGTTCTTTTTCTCTGTGAAAGAAACAGAAAAGCCACTTGCCAAATGAGCCATGTTATATCAAGACGCAGAATATGCACAGATGGCCCATCCCAGCTATGCATTGCTAACTGCTCTTTCTCCTCTCTCCTCCCCACACCTCCACACAAAGGCACCTGCAAGAGATTATTTAGGGGGCCAGTCTCCAAGCCTACAGACATTCAGGCAGAATTGTTACAACTCCTTGCAAAGCTGTTCTCTGAAGTAGGGTAATTTTCACGAGCCTGAATAAATCCTTTCTATGACAATGAGTAATTTTTATGGTCTTTCTGCAGTCATCTAACTAATTGCACATCTCCCGTTTTACAATTTTCCTTCTCCTGTCAGTACAAGACTAGTGGTTCCCAATGACCTTGGCCCCTTCTCTCAGAACCTGTTCAAAATCATTAGAAGAGGAAAATCTATATGGCTGTAGTCCAGGCAGCACAGCCACCATCTCATCTCTCTATCTTATTTTCTACTCCTGTGTGGTGAAACCAGCCCATGGTGGTGAGAAGTCAGGCATCCTCTGAAACAATTAATCAGTCCTATTGGGGAAATGGCCCCTTTCCCCCAGTTTTCTTCCCTTTTAAACAAATTATTTTAAGTACATAACAAAACATTTTCTGTTTCTCCATGAATTTCTCCATGACATTATAGTCATCAAGTTACACAATTGCTATGTTCCTTTACCAATTTTTTCTATTGACCATAATAGAAGTGTCCCCAACCAATATACCCTGTCCCTTTTCCCTTTCCATTCAACTACGATAAACATTCATAAATGTTGGTCACCATGGATTCGGCTACTTTGGATAAAGTTGTCATTTTGTAACTGACTTATTTTACTCCGTATGTTTTCAGGGTGGAGACACGCTGATAGAATGTCCAGCTTTGCTTCTTAAAATTTAATTCAGAAAAGTTTCATAAGTCAGAAAAGTTGTGAGCGATGTAGAAACATAGTGGGGAAGGAGGACACGTCCATAAACACACGAAGCTGCTCTGTGAGATCGAAGTGTAATGTACCTACCAATTCAGCTGGGGTTCAGGAAAAAGAAGTCCATGATATTGCATTATTTACGGGAGATGGTGACAAGACTGAGAAAATCCAGGGAAGAGTTCCAGGAGTGTGGAGCAGCATGGTCAAAGTTTTATTGGAGTTTTGCAGGTCCATTTTTGCTATTAGGTGCCATGGAGGACTTTTCAGCCTGGAGTGGCTCCACGTAAGACAGTTCAACTTCCTAGGATGGTTTCTAGGTGGTAATCTTTCTGGGGACAAATGTTTCTTCCCAGGAGCCCACCAGGCTTTCATTTAGCAGCTACATGCTTAATCGTTGCACCACTGGGGCATATTTGGGGATCTACAACTGCCATGACCGGCGAGTAGCTGGTTGGCATAGGGTAGGGAGGTGTAGTATCAGGAGCAGCAGATAATGGAATGGACAGTGAGCAGAGAGCTTGGAGCCCATGCAGCAAGTTTTGGACTTTCAAGGTTAAAGGAGTATTTGGGAGGTTTGATGTTTTGGCTTACCTATGAAAAATAAGAAATTTCGGAAGATACCTGCCTGCAAACCAGAGGGAGGGACAGCAAGGAAGAAGAATGTTTCATGGATAGTTGTTATTGCTCTTGGGTTCCATCCAGTCCGTTTCAATGCATAGCCACTCTGTGGTCGCCAGAGTGAAACACTGGCCTGGCCTGCTCCAGTCTCACCATGGTTCTGCCAGTGGCACTCGCTGCTGCAGCTGCAATGTCAATACATCTTATTGAAGATCTTCCTGCTTTTCATTGACCCTCGACATTACCAAGCATGCCATGCTTTCCTAGGGACAGCATGTCCAAAATACAAGAGATTAAGTTTCATCATCCTTGCTTCTAAGGAGCATGATGGCTGTACTTCTTCAAAAGTGGCATGTTTGTTCTTTTAATAGCCTGTGTTACATCTGATATTTTTTTTGCCAAAAGCATCATTCAAATGCATCAATTTTTCCCAGTCTTTCTTATTCATGATCCAGCTTTCGGGGGCATATGAGGTGATAGAAAATATCATGACTTGGAGTAGGTACCCCTTAGTATTCAAAGTGACAGCTTTGTTCTTTAACCCTTTAAAGAGGTCTTTTGTAGCAGGATTCTCCATGTAATACATCATTTAATTTTTGACTGCTGCTTCCATGAATTGATTGTGGATTCCAAGTAAAACGATAGCCTTGACAACTTCAATCTTTTCTGTGTGTCATGATATTGCTTCAGTTGTGAGGCAGTTTGTTTTCTTTATATTGAGTAATAATTCATACTGAAGGCTACCATCCTTGATCTTCATCAGAAAGTGTTTCAAGTCCTATTTGGCTTCAGCAAGCAAGGTAGTGTCACAGAGACACGAGAGAAAATGCTTATAGAACTATGAGGGTCAGTAAGAACGTATTGTCACAGAACCATAGAAACTTCTAGTAACTAAAATTAAATATGGCACTATTGTTTCTCAACATATCTTCTCTCATGTCTATAGATTTCTGAAGACAGTTTGTATCTCTCTAACCCTTTCCTGAAGCATTCTACATGCATCAACTTATACCACATCAAAATATCAATGTGGGTATCTTTAAAGGACTCAGACTGCATTCCTTAAATAGAGTCTTTAAAGTTGAGGGAAGAAAAGAAGTCTTAGGAGACAAGATTGGGACTGCAGGGTAGATTGGGTAAGTTCCTCCCCCCCCCCCAAATCATCGTAGAGCAACCCTGCTACCCTTGAAGAACTAGCAGGTACATTATCAGATTGGGGGGAATTCCTTGGCACAAGGTTCCCGGTCTTCTTCTCATTACTGCAGTTTTCATTTTTCTTAAAACTTTTCATCATAAGCACCTGCAACCACAGTGTGTGCTTCGAGAAAATCTGTCAACATTACCCATTTGATATCCCCAGAATCAGTCACCATAACCTCTGAGCTAACTTTTCTGTTTTTAATTTAACCAACCCAGAAGATTCCTCTAGGAAGTCACTGCTTAAATGGAGCTTATATGTCTGACAGCATCTTAATGAGACTTTAAGACAAGTATGCTATTAAGAGAACTTGTCTGCAGACACACACACCGATCACAAAAGCATGTTTTGTCTGGAAAAAACCTGTGAAATGATTTTTTATTTACTCTAGTTCAAGTGGGAAAATCCATAGGACTTAATGCCTGATTTGTGTGGCTGGTGAAGGAGAAGGGAGGGTGGGATAACTGTCGTTTGGCGGCACAGATGGGTGGTGTACCATTCATCAAGAAAAGGAATGCGGGAGGTTTGGGATGGAGACGATAGGCATGGCTTTGGATATATGCATGTGAAGGTAAGACATTCTGCTTTGATACAAAAAAATGGTTCTGACCTTTGGAATCATACACATTCCCTTACTTTTATGCCATTTTCTGAATATGTGAAGGACAAAGGGGTGTTGGGTCAGGATTTAACCTTCTGAGCAGGAGTAGCTGTCACAGGTAAAGAAAAAACTCTACAGAAGTTGAAGACATACTTTCTGCCCCTATATGGTTACATTGCAATGGAAGAGGAGCAGAGACAATCATAGAATATGAAAGCTGCAAGGGAGTTTATACCAATCACCCCAATTCAACAAATGAGCCCTAGCCTGATTAAACCCATTTTAAATTTTATTCATTCAATTTTTGTTTATTTATTTAGTAGTCAAGTTTGCAAGGAGAACTGGAAATAGGTGAGCATAAGGTACTTTGATATCAAGGTGTCTAAAAAATTATAAATGATCAAGGTTTCATAAAGGAGAAGGAAGAGGGGAAAATGAGGAGCTTATATCAAGGTCTCGAGTAGAAATCAAGTGTTTTGAAAATTAGAATGGCAACAAATGTACAAATGTGCTTGACACAATGGATGGATGGATGCATTGTGATAAGAGCTATAAGAGCTCCCCATAAAATGATCCATTTAAAAAAATACCTCAAGGTGTTTGTTTTCTAGTGGAGTAAGGGATCTATAATCATAGATCAAGTCACAAAGCAGCGCCTGCTGCTATAATGGGGGGGTTCCACACAGGACACAAGAAGAGCTGAACCAAGGTTGGGTCTGAATATACAGAATATAGCAGTGGTTTTCAATCTGTGGGTCATGACCCCTTTGGGGGTCGAATGACCCTTTCACAGGGGTCACCTGATTCATAGCAGTAGCAAAATTATAGTTACTAGTAGCAATGAAAATAATGTTATGGCTAGGGGTCGCCACCCCATGAGGAATGTATTAATGGATTGTGGCATTGGGGAGGGTCAGAACCACTGGAATAAGAGACCTTGGTCTGTAAGGTCTAAGTTTTGAGTTAATTCTAAAAGAGTATCTCTTCTCATGATGTAGGAAGAACAGGAGGCCCCACCACACACCCTGGGTCCCTTACCTCTTTTCCCTCTAGAGCATGAAGAGATTATGAGTGATCATGCTGGGTGATTGATTGAAAACCCTTACACTTGAAGGCTCTGAAGTAATGAAAGAAAAGAAAGAATTGGGAAGAACTACCAGAGGTGGACTTTCTACTTGCAAAACTGATGATGAGGTAATATTTTCATCCAACAGAGAACAATTCCTAGCTTCAATTAGAATTGCTTCAAGTTGTACATTTGATGGTACATTCATTTCTTACGGCTATCACAGCAAAGGGCTACAACAAGTTGGGCAGCTGAGACAGACCAAATGTATTGTCTTAGCGTTCTGAAGGCTGGAAGTGTGAAATCAAGCTATTGGCTGTGCTGGTTTCTTCTGAGTTCTCAGGAAAATGACTCCCTGCCTCTTCTGTACTTTCTGCTAACAGCACTCCTGGGCATTATTTCTGCTCCTGCCTCTGTTTCCCCATGGGCATCTCCCCCTGCAGGTTCTCTGTGTGACTCTTCCCTTATAAGGAAGCCGGTCATGTTGGATTAGGGCTCACCCTACTCGAAGATGACTTCATGCTAACAACTTTACTGATATCATCGTCAAAGATTCTATTGCTAGACAAGGTCACAGTCACGGATACAGGGGTTAGAACTTCAACTTATCTCTTTGGGGGGCACAATTCAATCCCAAACAGATGGCTTCTCCCAAGTGTTTCCACAGATTCCTTCTTTCTGGATTCTCTCCATGCTTCACCATAGAAACAAGAATACTTCCCTCTTAGGACTTTTCAACCTTTCCTGTTAGGAAAGTGCATAAGCTCGCAGGCCTCTCATTCCTGCTTGGTCTTCTCAGCAGACTTGGCCCAAGGTCCTGAACAAGACTGTGCATTCTATGAGCTCCCACCTATCCACCTCTCCAATCCAGGGAGAGAAAGCAATTCTATCTACTTTTCCGCTTGGCTTAGAAGAACCTTGAAAACCAGAGAGTTTATATCAAGTGACAGGCAGCAACTAGAAATTTGAAACCCAGCTAAAAAGTCCTTCCTTTGATGAAAAAAATCTCTTCCGTATGTTTGGAAACCGCACTCTCAATTTAATTAAATACACTGAACACACACAAAACAAAAGCTTTGTTTTTAAATTTCCTTTTGATAATCCCAGGTTCAAAGGTTTGGTTTCTGAAATGTCTCTGATCACTTGTTGACTATTTTTCTTGTGTATTCTCCTCTCAAGCTAGCTCTCAATCTTTTAGGCAAACCAATGTCAATTCTTCTATTCATGCATTGTCCTTTTACATTTCAAAAATTGCCACATCACTATGGTGCAAGGAATAACTGGATTTCCCAGGAGAGTGAATGACGTGGAGTTAGTATTTAGAAACCAAGATGAAATCAGAAGTTCACTGCACAGTCACCTGGAGTCAGAGTAACTGAGTTCTTTACGCAGCCAACCTATTGATAAACAGATGCTGTGTCAGCATGAATGTTGGTTGACACTATCATGAATAGCACGAAAGAGAAAAATGATCTGAGTTTCCAGGTTCTTTTAAGCATTTGTCACTTGAGTCTTCTGTTGGTCTGTGGTAGAAATCGAACGCTTTGCATTCCAATGTCTGGAATAAAAGAGCTGAAATACTGAAGAAGAAAAAATTGCTCCATAAAGCCCCATGTACACTCTTGTATATCAAGCCAATTCCCATGATCCCCAAAAGTTCTTGAAGATGAGGATGTGCTTCTTCCTTTTGGTTCTCGCCACTATAAATGTATGGTTTTGCATAAGTGAGCATTTAAACTTATCTTTATAAAAAAGAATGCTAATTGTCATACATAGATTCTGACTCAAGATGACCCGGTATGTATCAGTACTGTGCTTCAAAGGTTTTTTAGCAACTCAGTTGTTGGAAAGAAATCAGCAAAACTTTCTTCCAAGGCATTTCTGGGTGGCCTTAAAACTCCAACCAAAATGTGAATTGTTGTTGTTGTTGCTGTTAGGTGCTTTTGAGCCAGTTCTGACCCATAATAGCCATAAGTACAAGGAAATGAAACTGCACCCAGTCATATGCCATCTTCACAATGGTTCTGATAATTGAGCCCATTGAAGAAGATGCTGTGTCACCTCATCTTGCTAAGGTCCTTCCTCTTTTTCACAGCACTTCTACTTTACCATATAAGATGTCTTTCCTGACAGCATGTCCAAAATTCATGAGACAGTTTTACCATCTTGCTTGTAACGAGGTTTCTGACTGCATTTCTTCCAAGACAGATCTGTTTGGTCTTTGGTCTTTCCGTGGTCTGTGGTGCTTTTAATTTTCTTCCCCAACACCATAGTTCAAGTGCGTTCATTCTCCTTATGCAACATCCCACCTTCACGTGCACACGAGGGAACTGAAAATACCGTCGTTTGGGTCACCTGCAGTGCAACTTACTCCTCAAAGTAACGTCTTTGCTTCTCAACACTTTAAAGAGGTCTTGTGTTAATGAGTAGTATTGTAATGAGCAACCTTCTTGAAAATGTGAACCCCGAAAAGATTAGGAAATAATGAAACCTGCATGTGTGGAAATGGTTGCGAGTATTGTGCAATTTTCTTTCAGTTTTCGAAAACATTCTGATCTCCATCCGTTCCCTATCACTGACCCCAGTTCCAGCCATGCTAACTTCCCCGATATTTCGAGAAGTCTTCACATATGGACTTCCCCTTTGAACTGTCTAGCTCTCCCCCTCTCTATCTGATGCATTTCTTATCATCTTTCTGGGTTCCACTTAAAACCATATCATCTGATTAGTTACCTTCCTGGTTTCCATTGGAGATGAGTGCCTTGCTCATCTTGAATTCTCAGTACTTCATCCATGCCAATCTTATAACACAAAACTGTTGTCATTATTGGTTCACATGTCTGTCATCCTCTAGACAAATAGATGCTTGAAGTTAAATATGGGGTTATTCATCTTCTCCAATGCCTTACATGGGGCTAGCTTCATAGTGGTTTGTTGAATAGCCCAGTCTTACAATGGCATGCTAATATCAATTTGTTCTCACTTATAATAACTATTAACTTTAGGAATATTAAAAATCACATTATACACCTTTAAATGAGTGAATTCCAAGACAAAAGTAATAAATAAAATTCTTGTGCACCCCTCACAAAGGGTCATAGGAAAGAGATGAGCCTTTCAGGATCCAATACAGCACCAATAAAACACACAGCTTTCTTTTAACTTTTTGGTGCTTCCTTCCCCCCACTATCATGACTTCCATCCTACCCTAAAGATTGGATTAGACAAGAACATGCACACTGCTACATATATGATCCCAAAACACAGGGAATCCAGGATAGATAAACCCCTTAGGGTCAAAAAGGAGAGTAGAGATACCAGGAGGATTAGGAGAGGGTGAGGGGAGAAAAGGGGAATCAATCATAAGGATCAACATATAACCCCCTTCCAGGGGGATGGACAACAGAAAAGTGGGTGAGGGGTGAACTGATATCAAGGGCTCAAGTGGGAAGAGAATGCTTTGAAAATGATGATGGCAGCATATGTACAGATACGCTGACACACCAGACAAATGTACAAATTGTGATCAGAGATGTATGAACCCCCAATAAAAGTATTTAGTAAAATAATTTTTTCATCCATTTCTAAGTATTATACATCATGTTGCTATTGCTTATGCATGGGGTTTAGTTATTCCTATTTTATGTCGTTAGTGGAAGCAGTATATGATAGTATGTTTCTCCATGTCTCTATTCCACTCCACACTGACACCATGAAACTGGCCTTGGTAATACTGCTACACCATGGATATTGGCAAATGCTATCAATCAGGATTTGATTTATTGTTTTGTCAATGATCTAAGCTTAATAAAGTCACATAGAAAATGCAAAATAAGTTTACTGTGTCTGTAGGGAGGCCTGGGGTGTAGTGGTTGTCCATCAATCTGCTAACTACAAGGTCAGCAGTTCAAAACCCTGTTCTGTGTGAGAAACATGAAGTTTTCTTTATACTCCTGAAAAGAGTTCCAGACTCAGAAACTCACAGGGGCAGTGCTATCTTGCCCTGTAGAGGAGAATGGATTCCTTGGAAGCTGGTTTGATTTATTTCATGTGTGGTCATTGTTACATTGTGAGCAACACACACATACACACAAACACAGAATAGAGTCTTTAAAGACCATTGTCCAATTCGGCAAAGAACTCTCACATCTATGATGTGAGAAGAAGTGAAATTCTGAGATATGTCTTTGTTTTTGTACTTTCATTTTTATCCATTAAACTGTCAACAAACATTCATGTTGTCATAACATCTGTTATCAATAGATGGGCTCTAGATAGAAGAATTTGGTTTAAACCAATGAAAGCAGTTTGAGAATTGCCTACATGGAGACCATCAAGCTTGGTCAAGTTGATGGGCAGTGCCAAAGAGGAAGACTGTCAACAAAATGGATTGACACAGGGGCTACATCTATGGGATCAAATATAAGAATAATTATGAAGATGGCAGAGAACCAGATGATATTTCATTCTGTTGTACACAGGGTCGCTATGAGCCTGAAGCAATGTGACAACACCTAACGACAATAACATGACACTTATAATAAAACCACTGCATATTCTATTGTTATTTAGAAATTGTGTGCTTTAAAAAACAGACAGAAAAACACACTCGCTGTCAAGGCCATTCAACTTCATGGCAATCTCCTGTGTATCAGAATTGAATTGAATTGAATTGAATTGAATTGAATTGAATTGAATTGAATTTCAGGGGCAGTTTTGGAAGTATATCGTGTAGGGGCTTTTAGTGGATTTCAACTGGTAACTTTTGAGCTAGTAGCTGAGTTTGTTGTTAGCTTTTTGCCCCACCTGCAGATATCAAATTGTGTTCTACACAGCATTCACATCATAAATGTATATGCCGAGTGTGCCCATCCTTCACACCGATCAGCTTATCATTGGTTCCAAAGAACCAGGAAGGAATAGAGTAATCAGAAAAGGCTGCCTTTATAGAAGGGGTAGTACTTGACATTGGCCGTTGGTTCAGAATAGGAGACACAGTGATGGGCAGTGAATGCACTCTCCTTCCTGGGTGAAGTAGCATGAGAAGCAGTGGAGAGGAAGAGAAGACTTCATCATTTTGAAAGACAGCTGGGAGTTTGGAACCGAGGTGTCTTTGGAAACTGTGTGAGAAAAGGGGCTGGACAGACTGGGAGTGGCTGAGTCCCGGAAGTCAAAGTAAGTGGGGCCGAGTAGCCGGGGTTTGATTTAGCAGGCAGTGGGGAGCCACCTCTGATCCTTGAGAAGGGGTGTGATGAGAGGTGAGCAGTGATTTAGGAGCATTAATCAGGTCACGGTGCACAGGATAGATTGGAAGAGGAAGAACCTGCCTCCAGCGCCTCCAGAGAGCAGCCCAAAGGCTGGGAAGGAATGAGGTCATGCAGCCTGGGTCTCTGCTCCCCGTCCACCTTCTCTCTTCCATCCCTGCACCCAACCCAGCTGCCTCTCCTCTCCTGGAGCCTCCCCTTCAGCAGCTCTTCTCTCCAGAGCCCATGATGAATTCTCTCTTAAAAGTATCTGCTGATAGATCCAAAGAGCTTTTCATAAATTCTGCTTCAGGACGTGAAGACTAATTTTTAAAACTTCCTTTTATTTAAATAATAAAACTTGACCTGGTCCCTGGCTTGTACCTCATATCTCTCTGAACAAAAGGATTTGGGAATGATGAGAAAAGACTGAAAATAAGGACGTATGGTTGTGTGGTTGCAGAAGCCCAGCAGTAGGAAGGATAAACAGTCACACTGAATGCTGTTCAAGGCCTCATCTCTCTTTGCTCTCTCTCACCCACCCTCATAGCCATACATGCTCACCAGCAGTGTGTCAGTATGTAATGTTGCCATGCTGTTAGCCTGGAATCCCGAGCGGAGGGACTGCTTATGAAAGGATGCTCAGACAACAGCAGCCACCAATCAAATACTCATCAGCAAATCACCAAACCCGAACCAATCGTCATTGAGTGAGATCTGACTTATAGGGACCGTGTGTCAGTCTCCATGGCCCTGAGATTGTTGAACTAGATGGTACCGGGATTCTGCTATCAAATGCTCTGGAAAAGGTTCACCTTAGATTCTAGAGTGGGAGGAAAAGGTGGAACAAACTAGAGACACTGATACAACCCTCAGGTCCAATTCACAGACACGTAATGACAAGGTCATCTTTTTCAAAGGTCTTGATTCAGTTTAGGCTCAATGCATGGCCTCGAAACCAGGGTTCCTTCTGGCATCATATCTCACCTGCCACATACTTAACAGCCTAGTCCCATCTGTCACATCAGCTGAAGTAAGAACAGCGTTTGGGTCAGGGTACCATGACAGGCCAAGCATTTAGTCAGTGGTCTTTGAATCTTAGTGTTGGAGGTAGCTGTGCTAGTAAGACTGAATGAATGACATCAAAGAATGCTGGACAGGTATGGGCAGGACCCTCCCACACCCCCCCCCCACCTCATGAGCCAGGTGGAAGAATAATAACAATGATTGCCAAATGGATTGAAAATGAATGTATCTCATTGCATCCTGATAAGCACTGTGACTAAGCATGTATTTCTGGGTTTCCATTTTATCATGAGGGTTCTAGGGAGGCATGAAGATGCCACGTGCTTTGCCTTGGACCCACAGCCAGGTGAGCAAGAGCCCATGTGTGGGCACACACCCAATTATCTTGGCTTAATTCTGTCCTGTCTCCACGCTGAGTTGCTCCTTTTTCCTGAGACTTGGTTGAATAGGTGCAGAGACAATGATCTAGTTCTGAAAAACATCCCTTTTAAAAGTTTAAAGTGTTTTTCTTTTAAAAAATCACAGTCCTCAAATTTACTTCCAATTACATTACTTTTTTTTTTTTTACTGGAGGTTACCAACTTAAGCAATTGAACACCTTCTTTCAACCACTCACACGGGATTCTTCTCCAGCCTTCAAAATGACAACCCTATAAATGCATCTGCCAAATTCTTCAGACACATGACTGCGACTCTCCTGCCTCCTTCCTTCAAGTTCCCTGTTGACAATTCTAATGGGCTTGTGGGCTTGGATCCCTAACTTTTCTCCCTACTAAGGGCAAAAGTAAAAAGTCATAAATTCCAGAAATTTCTAGGGACTCAGTTATATCCTTCTGGGGAGAGATTTCTATGCTGGGCCTGTCTGGCATCTGATACTCAGGCACATGACCAGTATCAGGATGCTGGGACTCACATCTGCTCTCAACAAGTCTCTCAGTATCTGGCAATGAATCTGCACTGAGCTAGGCACACAAGAGATTTCAAAGAAGCAGAAAGTGTGTGTCCCACTTCCAAAGGGGGGGAAATTAAAGCATAGGCAACTATTAGAATGGTGGGTACTTAAAATGGTTAACACTGTGGCTACAGCCTCTCAGAAGTGCCTCAGAAAACAGGTCTGGTAATCTACTTCCAAAAATAGAACACGGTTCTATGCTGACACTCAAAACACCACCATGAGTCTGAATCTGCTTGGCATCAACTGATTAATTAGGTGTCCCTGATTAGAGGACACAGCATTTTTCAAGAGTGCTAGATTTGGAGTCAAATTTGATATGTAGTCTCCTTTCACCTTCTCTTCTGCCCATGTTCACCTGCCCCTTAGCCAACACACACACACACACACACACACACACACACACACACACACACACACACCTCAGCCATTTCAACTTCTAATTTTGTCCCTGATTGTTAATGTTCTGTATCTGCTTGGCTGGACTCTGATTCTCAGTGGCTGGACAAACACTGTGTAATCACCTTCCATCTTCTGATATGAAGTGAGGATACAATCAGTAAAAGGGGAGTCTCCCGGAGGTGGGGTCCCTCTGGTTTATAAGTGAATGCTATGGTACAGCGCCTTCTTTTCTCTGCACTCTTCTCATGCTCTGATTCTTGGTCCTTGTAAGGTTTGTAAAAGTCCCTAGCCTGCCACTTAACCTGCAGAGTTCGGATGCACCAACCCTTGCAACTCGGTGAACCAGAAGAATTCCCCAGTCTGCCACCTGACAAACACATGAGTGGAAAGAGGGCTTTAGTTTGTTGCCTGGCCCATGGATTATGGGATACTTACCAGATCCATAATAGCATGAGCTATTTCCTCACCACCGAGTCAACCTATTCAACTATTTCACAAACAAACACACTACTAGAATTGTCAACAGGAACCTCAAAGGAATGGGGCAAGAAAGCAGCAGTCATATAGCTGAAGGATTCTTAGCACTGGAAGTACAGTAAGGTATAATTCGTGTGGGAAGAAAGATAGCTTTTAAAAGGTAGCATTTTAAAGACTAAAGTATGCTGGATTTCTGTATTCATGACTCCGCTTATTAAGGTGGGATCTGTACTCTGGCATGAACAAGCTGAGTGCACAGGGCTCTTCTCCCTTCAACCAGGGTCCAGACTGAAGCATGGGGTTTGTTTCATTATTTATTCTTTAGTAATTTATCAACATTCTAATACTGTAAATTATGTGAGGGTTTACCTTTGAGAGAATCAAGTTCAGATTCAACAGTTTTAACTATTAATCAATCCCCCAATATTTTACCCCTTCACCTACTCCTTGATTTCTCTTCTCTCTCTTGCTGACTTCTATCTTATGTGTCACATCAGTTAACACCCATCAACAGTTGAGACCATTGATTCACCATCTTGCCATAGACCTCCAGACTTGGCAATCTCCATCTACCTGTTCTCTTTGGTATGAAAGTCTTTATCTTGGTTCTTTCCCTTAATAATGGTGGTCTCATATCATGTTTGTCCTTCTGTGATTGACTGATTTCACTCAACATGATGCTCGCCAGCTCCAGGAAGTCTCTGTGATTGGGTTCTTAGGTTGTTTCCAACTTCTTGCTATTGTGAAATGTGTTGCAAGAAACACTGTAGTGAATACATGTGGTCATGTCATGGCTCTTACTTCTTTTGAGTATATACCCAGATTCTCTCTCTCTCATCATTTTATTGGGGTTCATACAACGCTTATCACAATCCATACATGCATCCATTGTGTCAAGCACATTTGTATATTTATTGCCATCATCATTCTCAAAACATTTGCTTTCTATTGGTATTATTCCTCATTTTCCCCCTCCTTCCCCACTCTTCCCTCCTTCATGAACTCTTGATAGTTTATAAACTATTTTGTTGTGTCTTATATTTGGTTCCCCCTTCTTACCCCATCTTCCCTTCACCCTCCCAGTATCATCCCTCTCACCACTGGTCCTGAAGGGTGCATTTGTCCTGGGTTCCTTGTGTTTCCAGTTGCTATCTGTACTAGTGTACATCCTCTCATCTAGCTAGATTTGTGAGGTAGAATTGGGATCATGAGAGGAGGGGGAAGAAAGCACTTAAGAACCAGAGGAAAGTTGTATGTTTCATCATTGCTACGCTGCACCTTGACTGGCTTGTTTCCTCCCCATGACCCTTCTGTAAAGGAATTTCCAGTTGCCCACACAAACAATCTTTCTTAAATATCATTTTTTGAGTCTGCCATCATTTAGTGTTGGGAAATCATTTCCAGTAATTCATCTTCAATTTATTTCCTTGATCAGATAATTTTCTTTCAAAATATTTCAAAGGTGATTCATCCATTCATTTATACCCATTCAGCATACTTTGACCGAATGCCATCGCTGTGTCCATACTGATCTACACCCACTTTCAGGGAAAAGGACAGGACTCCACCCCTGTCATTCTCTCTCTTAAAAGGATCCACAGATTTGGCTGGATCATATGGAATTACTACTGCCAGTTGTTTGAGGAAGAGTCATAGCACTTTCCACAGGGGTTGTACATATTTATTTGTACTACTACCAGCAGTGTGTGCGGGTTCCAGTTTCTCCACAGTCTCTCCATCATTTGCTATTTCTGTCCACTTTTTTGTTGTTGTTGCTTTTTTTTTAAAACTTGGTTGTCATTGTCCCTGCAAGGTGGTATCTTATCATTGCTTTGATTTGCATCTCCCAGATGACTCATGACCGTGAACAATTTTTTCCCTAGGTTTGTTGGCCATTTGAATACCATCTTCATCATTGGTGAACTGTCTGCTCGAAGCATTGGATTTCAATGGGTTTGTTTGGACTGCACTGTATTGTTTGGGGTTGGCTTGTTGGCTGGTTTTAATTCACTCTCAAAATTTATTTTAGTATATTCAATACATCTTCCAATGGTTGATGTAAAAAGCTTTTGAAAATATTTCTCTGTCTTGGAAAGTTGACAACAATTAGGAGTGATGGTTGCCCAACATGATTAATGTAATCGATATTAATTTAATTGATATTACTAAATTATAACCTAGAACATGCTGAATTGGCAAATGTCTTATTTTTCTTATAACAGCCCAAAACGCTGAAGAAACATTCCCACTTCTCTATAATTCATTAATATCAATGATTCTCATCAGAGAATGTCTAATATACAGCAACTACATAAGGTTAAGAATTAAATTTATTTCATGCCCCTGCTAAGGAAGAAGGCCTATTTATTTATTTATTTATTTTCAAGAAGAGCTGAGAGTGTCTTTTTACAGAGTCTTTTTACAGAGTCAGTGTTCAGTGCTAGGAAGTTGTTTCTTATAATTCACCTATACTTTACTTACCATAGCTCAAGATCAATCTCTTTCAAAATAGTTTTCAATTAAATCATTTTATTGGGAGCTCATACAGATCTTATCATGATCAACACATACATCAATTGTTACCATCATCATTCTCAAAACATCGTCCTTCTACTTATGCTCCTGGTATCAGCTCACCATATTTCTCCCCCCTTCCCTCTCCCCTCCCTCATGAACCCTTAATAATTACAAATTATCGTTATTTTGTCATATTGTACACTGTTCAATGTGCCCCTTCACATACTTCCCTGCTATCTATACCTCAGGGAGGGGATTAAATGTAGATCCTTGCAATTGGTTCTCCTTTTCTGCTTCACCTTCCCTTCAGCTTCCCAGTATTGCCACTCTCACCACTCATCCTGAAGGGAATCACCTGTTCTGAATTCCCCATGTTTTTGGCTCCGACCAGTGTTTATTCCCTGGTTTAGCTGGATTTGTAAGACAAAATTGGGATCATGATAGTGGGTGAGAGGAAGCATTTAAGAACTAGAGGAAAATTGCATATTTCATTGTTGCTACACTGTAACTTGTCTGGCTCATCTTCTCCCCGCGACCCTTCTGTAAGCGGATGTCACTTCACCTATTGCTGGGCTTTGGGTCCCCAATCTGCAATCCCCCTCATTTATAATGATATAAGCTTTAGTTCTTTGATGACTGATACTTGATCCCTTTGACACCTCATTGTCACACAGGGTAATGTGCTTCTTCCATCAAATAATTTTTAAATTTTTTTATTTTACAGATATTTCAAAATATTTTTTCAAGCTGGCATATTCATGCACACTCATTCAATACACTTTGCCTGAATGCCAACTGACCTACACCCTATTCCAAGGAAAAGGAAAGGACCCCACCATCACTGCCGTCTTTGCTGTTGAAAGTACTAGTCATGTTACAATGGAAAGAAATAAAATTGGTTTTGTTCTTTTAAAGGTTCGCACTACAAAATTGAGCATGGGAGATCACATACAAGAAAACAAAGAATAAGCATAAGGGCATGGAAGTCATGTGAGAGTGGACACTCAGAAGGAAAGGACATTGCTTCATTTACTCTCCATGCATCCCTTGTGTCCCCACTGAGTTCCAGGTGGCACTCGAGATTTTGAGGGCAGAACCTCTGTCTTTAGGGAGAGAGAAGTCAAGGTTCCCAACATCTCATTTTACAGAAGAGATAACTGGAGCCCAGAAAGTCAAGATGGCAAATTCTTTTGTGACAGAACTGGAAGTAGAGTGACAATCTTTTGATTGTCTACTCTCAGGTGTTGTGAAAAGCATATTGACTTAGGACTCAAATGAACTGGGTTCTAGCTCAGGCTCTGTCATCAGGTGTCTGAAAGAGGCCCGTCTTATTGCACCTTCCCTCAATCACATGCTTTCTGACCACCTCCCAGGAGAGAATCAGGTGAGTCCCTGCTGCCTTGGCCGACAGCTGCTTTGTGAGCTGAGGAGTATTTCACAGAGATGCTTCCCCTGACAGCTTTATGGCTGCTCTTGGCTCAGGGCCCTCGAAACACTCATCATGTGATGAAACCCGAATGTCATCCTGTCGACCATCAATAACCCACACCAGTGTTCCCACCCCCACCCTGTCACCTTCTACCCACACTACTCCCCAGACCTCCAGCCCACACCCTCATCACATCCTCCAAATACTCAATGCCCCCCCCCCCCCCCCCCCCCCCACCTCGTTCAGAAGTGGCATTCAACAGGATTCAGGGTTTCTGATCACAAGTTTGGCCAGAGCTAGTCTGCTGATTTCAAACATTTCCCTGCTTTGTGTTTTAAAAGCTGTGCTTGAAAATGAGCAAGAAAAGGGAAACCAAGTAGCATGTTAAAGTTCAGGGTGGAAAGTCAACACAGAGGTCAACAGATCATCACAACAGATCCAAGAGCACTGACATTGCAACTCTTGAAGAGGGGTTGCGTTGTGGGGTTGGGCATAAAATAAACTTGAAAGAGGCCTGTTTGCTAGATGCCATTTCAGGTGACTCACCCTGGGTTGCCCATAGCTAGAAGAAGAGCAGGATTAGAGTCCCAGAGAGTTTCTAGATGGCAAGTTGAAATGTCTATTATTACAAGGTTGAATTCTAATCCTAACCCTGAAGAGACAGTGGGGACTAACTCAGTGAAGGTTTCAAGGAATCTATCACAGAGCCTTTCCTAGTAACTGAAATACATGGCAATTCAGCAGATTCTGGCTCATGTGTTACAGAGTAGCTACATAGTATTTTCTTGGCTGTACTCTTTACAGAAGATCTCCAGGTCTTTCTTACATGTTGCCGTTGGATGGATTTAGATTCTTTTTGTTAACAATCAGTGAACACAAAATTGTGCCAGGCAGAGTTTCTAATTTCCCAGCATCTCTATAAAAGTCACAATATTCACCCTTTCCACCAACTTACTGATTTCCTTTGCCCAGGACACACACTCTGGTATTCTATTTCATAGTCACTTCCAGGAATGCAGATAAATCTGATTTATGAAAAAATAGGAAAATATGAGGATTAAATGCAATCCTAATGGAACAAGGCAATATTGCATCGCTTGGAATGGGGAAAGGTGTGCATCATATTTGCATCCTATCACCATACTTCTTTAGTTTGTATACTGAGAAAAATTATCAGAAAAACTGGGCGATATGAAGAGAACCCAGCAGCAGAATTGGAAGAAGGCTTATTAACAACCTGCAATGTGAAAATGACACAACCTTGCTTGATGAAAGTGAGGAGGATTTAACCACATACTGATGAAGATCAAGGATTGTGCCCTCAATATGGAACACAACAAACTGTAAAGAGGACTCAAACCCTTACAACTGGACCCGTATGTAGCATCATGATAGTTGGAGTAAACATTGACATTATCAAGGACTTTGTATTGTTTGGATCCACAATCAATGCTCCTGGAAGCAGCAGTCTATGAGAGAACAGCACATTGCCTTGAATAGATCTGCTACACAAGACATCTTTAAGCAATCTTAAGGAGAAAATAACAGGACTGATGGCTCTGGGGGAACATGGGAGCGGGGGAGAGGGAGGGAAAGAAAGAGGGAGCCAACAAACCCAGGAGCAAGGGAACAACAAGTGATCTAAAACCGATGGCAAGAAGGGCATAAGATGCCTGGTAGGGGTTGATCAAGGGCAGTGTACCTGAGAGGAATTAGTGAAAGCTGAATATAGGCCGAAAATGATAATCAGACAAGAAGAAAGTTAAAGGAAATAGAGGAAAGAATCAGGAGGCAAAGGACATTTATAAAGGTATAAATATGGGCACATACATATTTAAATATATTTATATATAATGATAGGGACATAGATATATGTACATATATTACATGTTAAATATTAAGGTAGCAGGCAGACATGGAGCCTCTACTCGAGTATTCCCTCAATACAAGAACACTTTGTTCTAATAACCTGGCTTTCTGTGACACTCACCTTCCTGACATAATCACTGAAGATCAAATGGGTGCATAAGTAACTGTGTTGAAGAAAGCTGATGGTGCCAGGATATCAAAAGATATACCATCTGGAACCATAAAGGTTTGAAGATAAACAAGCAGCTATTTAGTTGGAAAGCAACAAAACCCATATGGAAGAAGCACACCAGCCCATGGAATATTAAGGTGTTAATGGAATCAGGTATTAGGCATCAGAAGACCCAGAACAGTCATATCAATTCAAAGAAGGTTGGGGAGGCAGGGCAGAGTGAAAACTCAATGCCCATCTGTAGACAATTGAACATCCCCTGACAGAAGGTTCATAAGAAAGAGATGAGCCATCTCTAGTGCAGGATAGCATGGATGAAACATACAACATCCCCCAGTTTTTAAATGCCTTCCCCACCCCCTATCATGACCTCAATTCTACCTTAAAAATCCAGCTAGTCCAGAGTCTGTACACTGGTACAGATAAGAGCTCTTGACACATGGAATCTAGGACAGATAACCTCCTCAGGAACAATAATGGGAGCAGGATTACCGTGGAGGTAAGTGGAAGGTGGGGCAAGAAAGGGGGAACCGATCACGATCGATATATAACTGGCCCCTCCAAGGGGACAAGCAACAGAAATGTGGGTGAAAGGAGGTAGAGGTCAGTGTAAGTTATGAAAATAATAGTAATTTATAAATTATCAAGGGTTCATGAGGGTGGGAAGGGAGAGGAGGGAGGAAAAAGTGAGGGGCTGATACCAAGGACTCAAGTAGAAAGAAGATGTTTAGAAAAGAATGATGGCAACATATGTACAAGTGTGTATCACACAATGGATATATGGACTGCTATACGAGTTGTAAAATGTCCCAGTAAAATGATTATAAATAACTATGTAAATAAATTATTAAAAAGCAAGATGTTGTTTTGAGCATTCCGGTGCATCTGACCCAGGTCAGTATATTATCAATCAGCTCATATGCATGTGAAAGTTGGACATTGAAAAAAGAAGACTGGATGAAAAGAAGAATCGATGCTTTTGAATCACTGTGCTAGTGTAGAATATTGAGCATACCACAGGCTGCTAAAAGAACAAAGAACTTTATTGGAAGAATTACAGCCTGAATGCTCCTTAGAGACAAGGATGGTAAGATTTCATTTCCTGTACTTTGGACAAATTGTCAGCAGAGATCAATCTCTGGAGAAAGACCTCATGCTTGGTAAAGCGGGGTGGGGGGGCAGTGAAAAAGAGGAAGACCTTCAACAAGATGGATTGACCACAGTGGTTGCATCAGTGTACTCAAGAAAGAGCATTGGGAGGATGGCGCAGGCAGGACTGGGCACTGTTCCCCAGTGTTGTACATCGGGTCACTATGAGTCAAAACCAACTGAAGGGCATCTCACAACAAATATACTCAGGCCTAGGGAAGGAAAATTCATTATCTTAAGAGGCAGTGAAAGTGAGTGGCAGAGATTAAGAGAGTGAGGAAGCTAAGGAAACTAAGATTCTTGAAAACCACCAAGAGTATTTTGAATCAAGATTCTTTTAGGAACAATTTCCTCAACTATGCCATTCATCAGTCAGCCTGAAACATTTAGCCTAATGCTGGAATGGTCTGAACAGAGCCTGGATTGGGAAGGAAGCAGCAAAGACAACACCCCACTCCTTGGGCTTCTTTACTTCTCATAGGATATCAGGCAGCTCGTTTTATTTTCCAGTAAAATCACTTGAGGATAATAATACAATTTAACATAATTACTGTGTGACGCAAATAATAATAATAATAGATTCAAGATAATGTTTTCTAAGTTGTAAAAATAAACAGAGCTGGGCACCCAATGGACAGTCAGGGTATATGGGATTGGAGTCGCAGAATGTCTCGGCTCTGACTATTCGTTCAGTGACTGAATCGAGCAGTAAACTTCACTGTGGTGACTCCTACACACCGGCCTTCCCTCAGCCTCACAAGTCATCCCACAAAGCCACCAGACTGACTCACACCTCTTCCTTTTCCCGGTCACCCCTGGGAAAATTTGCCCTTCCCAGAGTTGCTAGGCTCGTGCATGGGATACAGGGTTGTGTGTGCCCAGCACAGAGGCAGCACTACTTCAGACAAGTTTTCTTAGTCATATACTTATCTTAGTCTTGTTAGGGTGGGTTCAAAAAAGAAGGGTCAACCAAAATAGTAGCTGTAAGGGGACTTCAATTCAAGGCAGAAAAGCCAGCTGAGAAAGTTATGCAAACTGTCTTGGGATTACAAAAGAGCAATCTGGATGGATTGTTTTTTAAGCCATGGGATAAATACATGGGCTCATTATAAAGAAGCTTTAAACAAAAATTGAAAACTGCATTGGTGAGAAAAGGTGCAGAGCATTTGCACGGATGTGCCCTTTGCCACATCTAGCAGTTTAACAGCATACCTGCTCAGTTTCTGATGGTAGTAAATATTTTGTTGGGAACCTTTGTTGCACTCTCGTCCTACGCCCTGATCTTGCTCCTTCAAACTTCTATTTGTTCCTCAAACTCAAAGAACTTTGAAAAGTAGTTGCTGCTTAAAGCCTTATAAGTCACGGAGCTCAGAATTATTTGAAGAAGGGCTTGAGAGATGGGAACGCTACCGTTAGACGTCTATACACCTACATAGAGGACCTACCAACAGATAATAGCTTCACAGTTTGAAATTGTATTGAAAAGTTTTCCAGCAATATTTATACTTACTCTTATATGTATGCATGTGTAGTATTTTCATTTGCTAGCTTCATTACCCAGCCCTGAACTTCCTTGCTAACTAGTCATTTCCTATAGGAGTAGAATTGACCCATAGAGTTTCCAAGGCTGTAATCTTTTTGGAAGCAGATTGCCAACATCTTTCTCCCTGGGAAAGGCCCAAACCAAACACACACCCAACCTCACCTATGATGCCAATTCATAGTGACCCCAAAGGAGAGGGTTCCACTGTCCCTGTGAGTTTCTGAGACACTTCATAGGGGTACACAGCCTCATCTTTCTCCTGCAGAGAAGTCTGCTAACCTTACACATAGCAGCCTGAAGTATAACCAGTACACAACCAGGGCTCCTTCTATGAAAGGTCAGAGGGTTCAAACTGCCAAACTTTTGGTCATCAGCCAAGTGCGTTAATCACTGACTGTACTGCAAGGTCTCTTTGGCAATGTCATCCTGTGAAGTCACTGTCGTGGAATCAATTCAGACTCAAAGTGACCCTTTAGGACAGAGCAGAATGGCCACTATGGGTTTCCAAGACTATAATTCTTTATGGGAGCAGATAGTCTCAACTCTCAATTTTATCTTTATTTCATAGGTAAAAGAAACTGTTGGGTTTCAGTTAGAGTTTAGTGCTATCAGAGATGCCACTTTTACAAATCTGAGTTCACTCATCCCATGAATGATGTGTGAGAAAGTTACAAAGATACACCCTATAGCAACAGACAGGACCTTTCAAGCTTGCATCACTGGGTGCTGTCAAGTCAATTCCAATACCGAGGGACGCCATGTGACAAGGGAAGAATTGCCTCATTGGGTATTCTTGGATCTAATCTTTACCAAAGCAGTTCATCAGGTCTTTTACCAACAGAGTCGAGGGGTGGTTTCAAACCATCGACCTTTTGGTGAGCTGCTGGGAGTGCTTAATGATTGGGCTCCTTTAAGGGTGTCATTTTCAGTGGAAATTTCCCAAGTATCAGTGCAAGGATGAAGGTAAGCAGAGGGGGCTGAGTACACTGGCTAGCTTCCATTGGACTCTCCAGACACATCATCTGCCTTCCTCTGACCTGCTTCACTAAGATCCTTAGCACCTACTTCTTATGGGGTTCAGGGCAGTGTCCTAAGCTGGAAACTGGAGAACAAAAGGAGAGATTCCAACAGCTTGGGCTCTCCAAAGTAAAGTGAAGTCCTTCTACAACTTTACTCTCTCTGGATTCTGTAAGTTCTTCTACAATGTTACTCTCTCTGAACTCTCTTAACACCATCCATAGAAGCAACTAATGGATATGACTTGGGTCAAGTTCCATTTCTGAAACTGAGTAGCTCTGTGAACAGAATCAATTGTCCCAACATTAAGCGTCAATTTTCATTCATTAAATGGGCACCATAACCCCGGTCCCACTTAATTGAAGGACCGTTGTGAAGAACTAACTGGCACTGACTCAATTCTGAATCAGAGCTACCCTGTGAGACAGAATAGAACTGCCCCCTTTGAATTTCTGGGGCAATAAATCTTTACTAAAGCAAAAAGCTTCATCCTTCTCCCTTGGAACATTGGGTGGGTTTGAACAGTTGATCTTGTGGTTAACAGCTTAGTGTACAATCCACTATGCTACCAGGAACCACCAACGGTTAGATTAGACAGTATACATTCTGCCAAAAACAAAAGATTACTTACTATAAAGTTTGAGAAACAGAAGTGACAAAGAAAGGGAAAGTGCTAACCTTCATGCTTTAAAAGAAACTTAGAAAGGCCAAGAGAGGGGGCAGCTACCATGTAAGCAGATAATCTTTTCCACAACCCCTTTTTGCCTGATGGAGCTGCAAACAGGAAACTGACTAAAACAACACCTGTGGATTGTTTCTGTGCTAGTGTTGGTGGCCTGCTTCTGTGCTTGTCAGGCTTCTGAGAGCCTGTGAGGAAGACATGTGACCCCATCACAGAGAAGACTCATGCTGTAGCCTTCAGGAAAGAAATGAATGCTGGAGAAATGATTCAAGGAAAGGTTCGACTTGCTATGCAATCTTATGATGGACTTGAAATTAGGGGTGATAGTAGTGAATGGGGCAGAAAGACAACAGCTCTTGGCCACACCAAGACTTAAGTAAATTCTTAGATACTAACCAGGAAGAAACTGAAAAAAACATCTTTGATCAATTCCCTGAATCTCATACATCCCCAATGCTATCCATGCCACAGTCCAGATTAATCTTCCTTAAAAAACCCTTTCAATGTGCCAATGAACTGCGTTAAGTGCCTCCTCCCTATTAATTATCGCAAGAGGTTTCTAACCCTCTCATTCATTTTACAGCAAAAGAAGCTGTGATCTAAAGAAGGGAAATTCTGTGCCCAAGGTCATGTGGCTGATTAGTGCAAATGAGGTCCCGGTTTTGTGGTCTGAGATTCAAAATCTATCATCAACAATTTCCATTTTACCCACACAACATGCATTCTATATTCCAGTCAGACTTCATTGGTCCATGAACTATGCAATGTCATCATATTCGTCTTCTATTTTTCATCCCCTTCTCTGGTGGCATAAGGGCTAAACACTCATTGGCTAAGGAGAAATCTGGAAAAAGCACAGCCTAGAAATCCCACAGGGCAGTTCTCCGCTGTCACTATGAGTTGATCGCAGCACTTAACAGCAACCCTTAGAATATATTCTGACAATGTGCGTAAAGGAACCAATGGCAATTGCCGCCCTTGAAATGATCTGTTCAAATCCTTCATGTCCTTTGAATGCCGTGCTGCTTGAGCTCATTCCACCATTTGAAGATGAACTGGCTCTGGGAGAAATCCAGAATGGTCTCAAGGAAGAAACTGCCAAAATGAAGTGGGGGTGGGGATGGGGGGTGGGAGAGGAATTGCAGCTGACCCCAAACCATGGGAAGTCACTTGGTAATAGCCAACAACAGATGTGAGAATGAATATTTCCTTCCTGTGTCAAAGAAAACTTTTATAGGATACCCAGGTTTGGGAACAATGGTGTTTCAGCATGATGGGAGTGGGGCTTTTGCTTGGTTAATGTTCTCCAGATGTTTCTCACACACTCATGCATGCTTACCTAACCAAAACAACAGTTCTGGTTTAGGCCTGCTCCCTGAATATCAAAGCAGAGCTGCAGAGCTGTGTTCATCATGCAACAGTAGAGGGTTTGAATAATAAGACCTTGTTATCTTTGAGTTCACTGAGAATTATCACCATCCAAAATGTATTCATTGATGTGTTACTCTGGGTAGACTAGAGGAACAAATTTCAGAGACACACATATAGATATAAGACATGGGTTTCTATTCAAGAGGAACAGGACTTTAAGAAAACATCCCAGTCCAGTCCAGCCCAAAGTCACAAGTCTGATATTAACCCATATGCCCGAAGTCAGTCCATAAAGTCTCCTTCTGACTCATGAAGTCACAGGTCAGTAGCTGCAGAGTCCCGGCACCAACAGGGGTCTCCCCATGGCTCCTCACTTCCAGGGCACAGGGTCGATCAACAACATCCTGTGGTGGCAGAAACAACTCATCGCTGGAAGAGGCCTCCGTGTGGCTGCCCCAGCCTCAGAGGTCCGGCTCCATCAGGGCAAAGCCATGTGGTTTCTCCACCGGCTACTCCAGCCTCCCAGACACCGCCATTCTGTGTTGCCTGTGATTAATCATCTCTGAGACTAACTCCCAACAACTGGGGAAGATAGCTTCTCATCTTCACAAGGGAAACATGGCGAGATTTCCCTGGAGTCTCAGGTGAAAGCCTTGCCCACATAGAGGCCTCATTGGCTACTCAATGGCTATCTCCAGATTAACAGGCTAGACTCCACCCCTACATCTCAATCATAAAATTAACATAAGCACATGGCTGCCACAATTGTCAATAAAACAAGAATGCTCATAACTCCAACAAGAATTTATCTTTAGCCTGGAAACATTTGGAACCTAGAGTAGATGCACTAGAAGTATAGAATACTGGATCCTTCCTTCCCCTGAAAGAATTAGCCTTCATGTTCGATAGCGTTTTATATCCAAGTGTACCATAGTAGCTCTCAGTTGCATGTATTTCTCCTATCATTGGTCCTCTTTAGGGTGTGCATTCACTGCTTGACAGCATACCCAGGAACTATTTGTCTTACCTTCATTACTCAGTACCATGTTTGATGTAGTGGCAGTTTCAGAAAGGCAACTAGAATCAGAGAATTAACCACGTAGAATCAACCTCAATGATTCCGTGGCTTATTTTCTGCCAAAAAAATTCTCTAAAAATATGTCTTTCCTCCCCCAATTTTCTGAAAATCCTTTGGTTACGTCTTTTTAGAGAAAATATGAGAAAAGTTCTTCTACGACAGACTTAGGAAAATACAACCAGAATTATCTTTTGAAGCCAAGATGCCAGGATTTTGATTTTACTTTATTGACTCTCAACATTGTTGCTAGTTGTGGCTGAACCAATGCCAACTCCTGGAATTGAAACATACCAATGATCATGGCAGGCCCAGCCAACATTGCATTGTGATATGTATAAAGTTGTCATGAGTTGAAGCCAACTAGAGGGCAACTGACCACAACATAGCAATGAGCAAAGTAGAACTAGAATCAGTTTGCACCAATCCATTTACAGCTCTTTAAAAAAAATAAGATAGATAATACCTTGAGACTAGTGGGGAGTGGTGACACTGAGAGGGTGGAGGGATGGTGGAGTAGAAAGGGGGAACACATTTCTTGGATCTACATGTGACCTCCTCTCTGGGGTGTGGAAAATGGGGGGGGGAGTGAAGTGACACATTAGACAGTGTAATATATGAAGAGGTAATAACAATTTCTAAGTTATTGGAAGTTCATGGGGGAGGAAGGAAGAAGGGGAAATATGGGGAGTTAGAAATAAAAAAATAAAGAACTAGAGGAAAGAGGGGAAGAGGAGCTTATACTGGAGGGGCTCAAGTAGATAATGTAGATGAATGTGGCAACATGTGTACAAATATGCTTAATGCAAATGATGTATTAAATGTTGTAAGAGCCCCCAATAAAATCTATATTAAAAAAATGGGACACATAAAGTTGGGACACCAACTTCTGCTATACAAGTTATCAAGCAATCAAATATGTGAGAAACTTTTTTAAGTCAAAAGTTTCTTCATCTGAAATTCAGAGATCAGAAAGTCATATACCTAGGTTTTTGCTTAGTCTTGAAAACTGAGAAGTTATATTCAGGATGATGTCACCAGGTCACAACAAGACCCTTTTAAACTATCAAAGAAGTATTTAATCATTGTAGTGTACTTTTAATATTATATATTCTTATTTACTCTTATGATCTCCTAACTCAACTCCCTATTAAGAGAGATAGCATAGGCAGAAGGACCTGACACATGATAATTATTCAATAAATGATTATTGAATAAAACCACCTAGGATAAATGGCAGCATTTAAGCCTATTGATTGGTGGTTTCCAGATTTAAGTGCACATCAGGATTACCTGGAAGACTTGTATCTTAGTCTGTGTTCTCTAGAGAAGCAAAATCAGTGAAGATGTGGGGAGTGAGGGTGAGGGTGAGATTTAACTATTGTTGTTAGATGTCATTGAGTCTCTTCTGACCCATAGAATCCTTACGCACAACAGAACAGAACACTGCCTGATCCTGTGCTATCCTCACAAAGCTGATGGGGATGCCGAAATCAAGATCATCAGAAAGTGACAGACTGGTGGTTGCAGACGTGAATGACTCCAAGGTCAGTAGGTCAGATGGCAGATTGCTGATGATCCTCAAGCTTATCAGTCAACGTGACAAACTCAAATCCAATAAATTGTGTTATAACCCCTTCTGGCTTCTATGGTGGGGATTACTGATGATAAGCTATCATGCTCCGTTCAATGTCTTCTCTACTTAACTGACACTGATTTAATTCTGCCGTTAAGATGCCAAATTTTCCAGCCTTATTGTTGCTACACACAGCCAATAATGTAGACAAACTGTTCATTAGAAGTTTACAGAAGATGTCTTAAAAGTGGTACAAATAAAAAAATAGCAAAATACTTAATTTTTAAATTTTGTAGTATTTTTAATAAATCATTTTGTTGGGGGGATTGTATAAAACTCTTATCACAATCCATACATCCATCCATTGTTTCCAGGACATTTATATATTTGTTGCCATTATCATTTTCAAAACATTTCTTTCTACTTGAGCCCTTGTTATCAGCTCCTCATTTTCCCCTCTTGTCCCCACCCTCCCTTCCTCATGAACCCTTAATAACATATAAATGATTATGGCTTTTTCATGTCTTACACTGACCGATGTCTCCCTTTACCCACTTTTCTGTTGTCTATCCTCCTGGGAGAGGATTATAGGTAGATCATTGTGATCAATTGCTCCTTTCCCGCCACCTTGCCCTTATCCTCTGGGCATCACTACTCTGAATATTGGTCCCAAGGGATTTATCTGTCTTGGATTTCCTGTGTTTCCAGCTCTTATCTGTACCCAGGAAAATGCTCTGGGCTAGGCAGATTTGTAAGGTAGAATTGGAATCATGATATCGGGGTGGGGGGAAGCATGAAAGAACTGAAGTATCAGGGGGTGATCAATCCTCTGATATACTCACAGCAAGGGTTCAACAGGCAGTTGTGTAGTGATAATTGTTATTTATTATAATACCAACATAGAGATCATGACACAGAGAGAGAAGGAAAGTAACAATGAGTCAGACATACATAACATCAGGGTAACATGCTCACCTCCGCCCCGTAAGGTGGTCTGTGTGGAGATGGAGAGGGAGAGGGAGTTATGTGATGAGGGAGAGGAGCCAAGAGCATCCAGAGCTCAGGGGCAGTAGAGAGGCAGGTACAAGCGACCCAGGAGTAAAGGTCAGGAGTGAGGGAGGCGAACATTAATTTTCTCCTTTTAAGTAGCCTAACAGGGCACACATAAGTTCTATAGTCACCAGTTAGGACATGCCACAAGTGGGGGCTGTCTTAAGGGCTATAATATAGTAATGGTTTAGGGATGTCTCATGACTCAGAGGAGAGGGATGTGATAAGGAAAGACTCCAGACTCCTGGGGGTAGGGGAACAGGTCTATACTGTAGGGGTAATTGACAATGACTCTTGAATCCCACCCATAGACCTCAAGGGAAGCAGATGACTATCCTAACTTGAGTCATGCAAAGCCTTCTGATAACTGGGAGCATCAGGGAGATTAGCTGTCTTAGCCTCATCACGAGTCAGACAGGGATCTCATAAAATTGGGAGTTTCAGTGAGAATGACCAACACACGAAATGTTGGTAAATTGTTTGCTTAATATTTTAGAGTATAATAATTGTGGGAAAGTTCTGTCTTCATCTCACACTAGAGGAAAGCTATATGTTTCATCTTTGCTACACTGTACCCAGACTTCTCTGTCTCCTCCCCACGACCTATCTGTGAGGGGTTATCTAATTGCCTACAGATTGGCTTTGGGTCTCCACTCCGAATTCCACTCCCATCCCACCCCTCACCTCCATTCACAATGATATAATTTTCGGTTCTTGGTCATTGATGCCTGATACAAGATCCTATTGACATCTCATGATCACATTGGCTGGTGTGCTTCTTCCATGTTGACTTTGTTGCTTTTTTGTTGTGTCTCTTGGTAGGACATTGCCTGCTCTGAGCAGGGATATCATCCTCAGGGCTTCATGGACCAGGATATGTTTCCACTCTCTCCCTCCCCCTTCGTTTGCACCTGTATGCACTTCAGTACTGTCCTCTGAAGTGAATTTTTCAGGGGGAGAGTAGGGGCCATTTTCCATATAGCTGGGATTGGGACCAGCCCTTCGGGCCTCTCTATTGTTCCTTTTTTCATGCCGGAATATTGCATTCATGTCTTGGAATGCCGGGTTGAAATCTAGTACCTTTTTCCCTGTGGAGATATAAAAAACACCCTTCCCTTGGGTGGGTTAGTGCCCTGTTTGTTCCCCCATTACCCTTGCCTTTCCCCCCCCCCCCTCCTTTTTAGTTGGCTACCACATATATCCATGGGTTTAGTGTGGCCCCTGCCCTACTACCTAGACCTCATCCCAGGAATATACAGTATACAGTAGTTTTTTTTTCCCCTATGCTCTTTTTGCATTTTTAAGCTTACTTCAGCAGACTCATGTTGTACTTGTCCTTAGCTTACTTTGCTTAGCATAATCCCCACCTCCCCACCCCCCGCCATTCTTCCCTATGCGGTGATGTGCTTCATGCGTCCATCATTGCTTTTTAAAGATGCATAGTACTCCATGTTATGTATATACCACAGTTGTTTATTCCATTTATCTGTTCATGGAAATTTGGGTTGTTTCCAACTCCTTGCAATGGTGAACTGCACCACTGTGAACATTGGAGCTCAGATGTCTGGTCGTGGTTTGTCTCTTGCCTCTTCTGGATATACGCCCAGTAGGGGGATTGCTGTGTTGTATGGTTGCTCAATTTCCATCTGTTTTAGATATTGCCAAATCAATTTCTATAATGGCTGTACATAACTACAGGCCCACTAACAGTAGATGAGAGTTCCTATCTCTCCACAGTCCCTCCAACACTTGTTACTTTCTGATGTTTTGAATTGGGCTATTTCTGAGGGTTTTAGGTATCTCATTGCTTTTTTTATTTGTATTTTTCTTATGGCTAATGATCAGGAACATTTTCTCATGTGTCTATTGACCATTTGCATTTCTGCCCTTGAGAAACTTCTGCTCAGGTCCTTTGTCCACCTTCTGGGTGGGCAATTGGTTTGTACATGCTGTAAGTTAGCAGAGTATTGTAGATTTTAGTAAAAAGGCCTTTGTCTGATGTGCCATTGCTAAAGATGTGTTCCCAGTCTGTCGTCTCTCTTATTACTCTCTTGATGAATTCTTTCACTGTACACAGGTGCTTTATCTTGCCAATTTGTGCCTCCTCTGTGTTTTTGTCCTTCCTAATTTCGAATAGCCTATGTAATCCCTGATTCAAAGTGCTCGGGTTTGTCCCAATTCCTTCATTGACGGTCCTAACAGTTGGGGATTTTACCTCTAGGTAAGTGATCCATCTTGAGCTTAATTTTGTGCATGGAGTGAGATAAAAGTCTAACTTCATTTTTCTGTAGGTAGATATCCACGTTTTCCAGCATCACTATTGAAGAGGGCATCTACTTTCAATGTGATATTTTTCAGGCCCTAATTGGAGATCAGTTGTCTGTATGCTGATGCTTTTTATTTCTGGGTTTTCAATCCTTTTCCTTTGGTCTGAGTACCTATCATTATACCAATGCCACACTATTTTGATCACTGTGGCTGAATAATATGTGCTAACGTCAACAATCACTCCCACTGTGTCCTTCTTCGTGAGGAATTCTCTGCTAATTCTAGGTTTCTTCCCTCTCCATATGAAGTTGGTAATCAATTTTTCCAATTCTTTGAGGAAGAAAGATGATATGGTATTTGGATCAAGATAGCATTGAACATTTATAGTGCCTTGGGCAGAACTGACATCTTTACTATATTGAGTCTTCCAATCCATGACCATGGGATATCCTTCCATTTGTTGAGATCACCCTTGGTTTCTTTCTTTTTGGGGGAGGGGGGTCATCACTGCCCTCTGGTGGTGGGAGTAGGAGGCCCAGCCTTGCTCCTGGAGAGCTGCTGCTGGATTTGAACCTCCATCCCAGTGGGTGGCAGTCCCACACACAACAATTACGCTACCTGGGCTCAGCCCAGATTTCTTTCAATAGTGTACTATAGTTTCCTTGTACAGATCTTTTGGGGTTTTTTTTACTCAGCTATATCCCTACATATTTCAATTTATACTTGGTTATTGTTAAGGGTACCAGTTTGTTGATCCCTTCTTCTGCAGTCTTGTCCTATGTGTATTGAAGTATTATAGATTTCTGTTTGTTGATCTTGTATCCTGCTACTCTGCCATATTCCTCTATCACTTCCAGTACTTGTCTAGTGGAACTTTTGAGATTTTTCCATATATAAAATCATATCATCTGCAAATAATGATAGTTTCATCTCTTCTTTCCCAGGCAAATGCCGTTGATGTGTTTTCTTTGTCTTATGCTGTTAGCTAAAACCTCCAGTATGATGTTAAATAGGAGTCGGGACAAGGGGCATCTTTGTCTGGTCCTCTTTTTCAGAAGGATTGTTTTTGTCTTTTCTCCATTGAATCACATTGACTGTTCATTTTTCAAATATAGCTTGTATTATATTGAGGAATATTCCTTCGATTCCTATCTTCTTGAGTGTCTTAAACAGGAATTGATGTTGGGTGTTGTCGAATGCCTTTTCTGCATCTATCAATATTATCATGTGGTTCTTATAATTTTTTTTTTCATTTCCTTTTTTCCCCCAACTGTTTTAACCCTTCTAATTTCATATATTATAAAATAAGACAAGAGGAACTCCCACACTTCTTTGTAAGGTAAAGCATCCTTCATTTATTTTTTGAGATTTCAACCTCTATTAACTTTTCTTAAAAGAGCTTTAAAAAAAATAATTTTACCGGGGTCTCATACAACTCTTTTCATAATCAATACATAGATCTATGGTATGCAAACCACATTTGTACATTTGTTGCCATTATCATTCTCTAAACATTTACTTTTTGCTTAAGCCCTTGTTATTAGCTCCTCATATTTCCACTCCCTTCCCATTATCCCTCCCTCATGAACCCTTGATAATTGATAAATTATTATTATTTTGTCACTTTGTACACTGTCTGATGTCTCCCTTCACCCACTTCCCTGTTGTCCATACCCCAGGGAGGAAGTTATATGTAGATCCTTGTAATTCGTTCTCCTTTCTCCTCTACCTTCCCTCATCCTCCCAGTATCACCACTCTCACCACGCGTCCTAAAGGGATCATCTGTCCTGAATTCCACATGCTTCCAGTTCCTATCTGTACCAGTGTACATTTCTTAGTATAGCTGGATTTGTAAGGTAGAATTGGTACCATGATAGTGGGTGGGAGGAAGCATTTAAGAACTAGAGGAAAGTTGCATATTTCATTGTTGCTACACTGTGCCCTGACTGGCTCCTCTCCTCCCTGTGATCCTTCTGTAAGGGGATGTCACTTCACCTACTGATGGGCTTTGGGTACCCAATCTGTACTCCCCATCATTTATAATGATATAATTTTTAGTTCTTTGATGCCTGATCCATTCGATACCTCATGGTCATACAGTCTGGTGTGCTTCTTCCATGTGGGTCTTGTTGCTTCTGAGCTAGATAGACACCTGTTTACCTTCAAGCTTTTAAGACCCCAGACACTATATCTTTTGATAACCAGGCACCATCAGCTTTCTTCACCACATTAGCTTATGTATACATTTTTCTTCAGCAATCTTATCAGGAAGGTGGGCATGCAATGATATGATTTTTTAGTTCATTGATGCCTGATAACTGATTCCTTTGACACCTTGTGGTCATACAGACTGGTGTGCTTCTTCCATGTGGGCTTTGTAGCTTCTGAGCTAGATGGAATTTTTTTCATTTCAATGTGTCAAATAATAGTAATGGTTTTTCACATGTTGATCCATCCCTGCATCCCCAGTAGGCATTTGATCACGGCGAATTATTTGTTTTATATACTTTCATAATCGGTTGGCCAGTATTTTGCTAAGGATTTTTATATAGATGTTCATTAGGGAAATTGGTTTGTAGTTCTTGATTCTTGTGGGATCCTTGCCCAGGTAAGTACCAGTGTTATACTAGCTTCATAAAAATAGTTAAGGAGTTTGCTATCTTTTCCTATGTTTTGGAAGAGTTTGTGTAGGAGTGGTGTCAGTTCTTCTCTGAATGCCTGGTAGAATTCTGTGAAGCCATCTGCTCCAGGGGATTTTTTGTTGTTGTTGTTGGTAATCCCTCGATAACCTTGTCCATTTCTTCTACTGAGATAGGTCTGTTGAGATTCTTGACACCCAATGGGGATATTCTAGGGAGGAATTGTTTTTTCCAAGAATTTGTCCATGTCTTCAAAGTTGTTGGATTTATTGGAGTACGGTCCTTTGTAGTGCTGTGTAATTATCCTTTTCTTTTCATTAGAGTGCCCTCTTTCATCCCTCATCCTTTCTACTGCTTCCTTCCTTTCTTTGGTTCAGATTACCAGTGGTCTGTTGATTCTGTTTATCCTTTCAAAGAACCAACTTAGCAGGATTAATTTTCTCCAGTTTTGTTATTTTTCCAATTCCGAATCTCAGCCCTGATTTTTATTATTTTTCTTTTGCTATTGATAGAATTGTTTTGTTGACTCTGCTCTAGTCACTGTAAATTTTGTGCCAGCACATCAAACATAAGTCTCACCTTTCTTTATCATGTGTGCATGTGTTACTATGAAACTTCCTCTGCTAACAGCGTTTGTTGTGTCCCATAAGTTTTGGAACGTTGTATTCTTATTCTCATTGGTTTCTAGAAATTTCCTAATTTCCTCTCTGATGTGGGCCAGTACACACTTCTTTTGCAATAGAGAGTTCATTCATCCTCCAATTGCTTGACCTTGTTTTCTTCATCTTCATTTTGTGTTTTTTTGAGCCTTGAGGCACAGTGGTTTGAGAGAGGTCTGTATGATATAAATGTGCTTAAATTTATGTAGATTTACCTTATGCCTCAGCATATGGTCTATCTTCAAATATGTGTCATGTGGGCTTGAAAATAATGTGATTTTTTTTTTGTATTTGGGTGGAAAGCTCTGTAAATATCTATCAGGTCAAATAATCTAATTGTGATGTTTATATCTTTAGCCTCCTTGTTGAGTTTCTTCCCAGTATTCTATCTTTCTCATGGAGTGATGTATTGAATTCACCTACTATAATTGTTGAGGTTGTGATTTATTTTTTCATCCTTTGGAGCATTTTATTCATGTATTCCACAGATCACATATTCAATGAGTAAATATATAGAATGCCTAGTGGTTCTTGGTCTCTGGTTCCCTTGAACATTATATAGTGTCCCTCCTTATCACATTTTATGATGCACTTTGAGAACAATTTTATCCAAGATTAGGATTTCAACCCCTGCTTTTCTTGAATTGCTTTTTACTTGGAATGTTTTTTCTCCATCCTTTGATTCTCAGCCTATTTTTGTCTGCAAGGTTGAGATGTGTCTGCCAATCTGTAAGCCTCTGTCTCTTAAAGTCTGATTTCATTCATTGATATTCAAGATTATTACATCTATCTGTGGACTATGTGATGTCATTTTATTCCTCTTGTGTTGGGTGTTTTCCTACTTTCATTTCTTTTCCGTGGGTTGTGCATATGTGTGTTTGTGGTTCATTCTTACTTTCTTTCCTTCATTAAGCCAATGTTATCTTGGGGGCTTTTGTGGTCTCTGAGTGGAGTTTTTCTGTGTGGCAATCTCTTATATGTGCTTGGTGAGTGTTGTTCTTCTGCCCATACTGCGTCAGTGTGGATATTTTGTAGTGCTGAATTTCTTTTAGCGTATTCTTTGAGTTTTTCCTTGTTCAGGAAGACTCTTACTTCTCCATCAACCTTGATAGATAATTTGGCTGGATAGAGTATTCCTGGGTTTGCTTTATTTTCCTGCAATATATTGCTCCATTCTCTCCTCTTCTTCATAGTGTTTTCTGATATGGCTGAGCATATTCTTATCTGCTTGCCTTGATATGTGACTGCTTGCCTTTCCCTAGCTGCTCTTATGATTTTCTCTTTTCTCTGAAAGTTGATAGTTTAATAATTATATGTCTTGGTGACTTCTTCTTGGGGTTCAGTCTAACCGGTTTTCTTTCAGCCTCCTGGATGACTGCCTGGCTTTCATTCATTAAGTTAGGGAAGTTTTCCTCCAGTAATTCCATCACTGTTTTTGACATTGATTTCCTTGATGTGTTTTCCTCTGGTAATCCAATTATTCTGACATTCCTTCTCATAGCATCAGACATATCTCTGAAGTTTTCTTCAGCTTCTTTGATGGACTTGTTAGATTTTTTTCTCACATTTATTAATTTCTGCTTGGGAATCCTCTAAGTCACTATGGAGATTCTTTGCCTCTTCCATTATCTGGGTGAAGTCTGTGAGTGTGCGATTAGCTTTTGTTAACTCACCCCTTAGTTCTTGTACTTTGGTGCATGGCCTTTATTTCCTCTATCAGTTCGTCCTTTTTTCTGTATTGCTTCCCTCATATTCTGTATGACTTTAAATAGCATTCTGAAAATTACTTTCTGTGGGAGGTCGTCTTCCTTTTCTATGACTGCCATTAAATCCAGTTTGTTTTCTAGCATTGGATTTTGTTTTTCTTTTCCTGTGAAGCTGTGGAACCCAGAGTCCTGGGTTCGCTCTTGGGAGGTTGGTGTTGGTGAATCTGCAGGCTGCCTAGAGCCACCTGCCTTGAGGGATTGTGCTTCACCTTTGCTCTGCTGGGGTTTCCCTGCCACTCTAGTCGATGCTTAGTACTCCAGCCACCCTCAGACCTCTGCAGGGGCTGTTTGCAGTTGTGCCCTGTGTGGTCTGTTGGAAAGTGTTGACCCAAGTACAGGGGCATGTAGTTCAGGGATAGGGTGGGGATTGGGTGGATTGTTCCTGGTGAGGAGCACTTCCAACAGGGGGGTAGGTGAGAAGTAGAGCCCCACTGTTTCTGTTAGCACACAGATCCACTGCTCAGAGCACAGAGGGTGGGGGATTGTGAAGGGAGAAGGCAAAAGGCAGAGTGCAGTCGGAGAGCCCTGAAGACTTAGGTCCCTAAGCTGCAGCCACACAAGCTTTGGCCAGGCATGTGCTGTGTGCCTGGCAGGCCCCGAGCATCTTATTGGATGGGAATCATTGGGGCTGGCTGGCCATTCTGTGAGGAGTACCAAGGTGGGGCAAGAACCTGGCAATGAGGGGGACAGCTCTGTGCAGATCCCTGAGATGGTCTGAAAGCCTCTGGTGTATTCCTTGATGGCCTGTGGTGCTCGTCGAGGGGGAGTGGGCGCCCAGAGTGCCGCAAAAGAGGCAGTTGGTGGGCCTGAGGACTCAGGAGTCTGCAGTGAGTACAGGCAATGGGATTGAAGTCAGCTTCTGGTTCAGAGAAGTTCTCTGGGCTGTCTTGGGTATTGCATGAAAATCTTGACACCCTACTTGCCCCGTTCCCCAAATCTCTCCACTCATTGCTCTCCATGGAGCTCCCAGCATGAGCTTTCTGCTTGGTCATTATCTTCCCTACCCCCCCCCCCCTGCAATAAGGTATTTAATTTTTTATTCCATCTATACCACATTCTTCCATTTCTTATAATGCAGGCATGATAATCGGAGTTTGGGCAACCACCTTGGAGGATGAGACACACATTAAAAAAGAGGCCATATAAAAAGATTCTGGAACAGAAACAGAATAAACAACCCTATGAGTCCATGAAATGAAATCTCTTTCATGAGAGAGAAAAACAAGATCCTAAAAATTTTAACTTGTTATTTTTATTTGTTATTTTATACTCATACAGCACGCTCAATTCTAAATGATTCAACTTCCAATGCATTGTTATGTTCTTTATTGTCTTCCAACTTTAGAAATTATTCTTTTTGTTCACATCTCATTCCACTTCTCTACCACCTTCTTGTATTTATTTGTTTGTTAATACTTCTATTCTTTTCTTTCCGGCCTGATACCTATCTTGTAGTTCTCCCAATGTTCTTTCTTCTCTCTTTTCTAATGCATTCTTTCTTAATCAGCTAAACTTCTTTTTGAACATTTCACCCAGCTTCAGAGCTCTATCATCAGCTGTGTTCTGAGAAGATGCAATTCTGTATTAGCAGGGAAAGATCTGCTACATATCTCCATTGAGACATCCCGATAGATTATCATGTTCAACAGTTCCAAAATTGAATCTATGCTCCATATTGACTTTCCCTGATTTGGGTCGCCACTTCTCTTAAGAGAGCATCTAAATTGCTACTTCACAGTCTGAAGCCTTCAAATCATATTGAATTTTCCTTTTTCTCTGATTGGATAAGGAACTTGGGTGGTGTAATGGGTTTCCTGTTGGGCTGCAAACCATGAGACTAGCACTTAGAAATAACCCGGTGCTCTACGGGGGAAAGGAGGGGTTTTCTACAGTTTCAGAAACCCAGAAAGGCAGTTTCAAACTGTTGTATAGGGTGAATAGCAGTACGATTGGATTTTCAGTTCATTTGGTGTGTATAGATGATCAGTTGCAAATCCCATTAATTCAGCATCTGTAGTAGATTAGAGAGTTGAACTCTCTTCTCCTTCCCAACTACTATGCTGATAGTTCGAGTCTTCATTATCCTTCCTCCAGACTATTGCACTAGCCTTATAGTTGTTCTTCCCGACTCTGCTTCACAAGGTTAAATGTGTCTGTGAGTGTGAGTGTAACAAACCCTGGTGACAGCATGCTTAGCTTTCTAACTTCCAGGTCAGCAAGTAGAAACCAACAGTCTCTCAGAGGGAGAAAGATGGAACTTTGGTTGGTTTGGTTGGGTGGCCATGAGTGTAGGTACCAATCTGAGGAAATTATACCACTTTGGCAGTATAATTACCAAAAATTGTTCACTCTCTGACATCAATATCTTTTAAAAACATATTCTTCACCGCTACTCATCACTTTATCTACACTTCACTTGAACTAATTATATTATCTGACGCATTTTACTTATCATTCACATCACTCTATTTTATGCAGATTTGTTTGTTAGTATCAGTTTGATTCTCCCTATCTTGTGACTAAATTCTAAGTAACTTTTTGCACTACAAAATGCCTGCTTCTCTCAATGCTTTCCATGATGTTTTGAACTGAGAGTTCTCTCTCCAGATTTTCAAATCTTGTATCATTTTATCTGTAAATGTTGTAGCATTTAATTGTGCTAAAGATTATAATCATCAGGATACATACTTTTTCTGGTTAGTTGGAGCTGTCTTATTTATGCCCTGTGCCAGTCAGAATTTGGGGGAATTTATCATTTAAAATTACTAACAACTTTTCTGTGGTGACCCGGTGGGCTCCTTACTGCAAGATTAACTGTTTGAATTCATGAGCCAACCCAAGGAGAAAAATGAGAATTTTGTTCATGTCAAGAGGTATAGCCTCAAAAGTCCACAGGGTGCACTATTCTGCCCTATGAGGTTGCTGTGAATCGGAACCCCCTTGAGGGCAATGAGCATGCTGTTCTCACTAGTGATAGAGCTCTGTGCTTCTCAGTTTTCTCATCTGAATTAACCTAGAGAGTGGGCCCTTGATTCCTGTCTCATAAAGTGTGATTCTAATTATGGGGTATTTTATTTACCTTTTTTTACTGACAATAAGAAGGCATACACTTTTTTATATCTGGTAGTTCATAAAGAGGATTAGGCTAATGCCTGCTAGATGGCCATCGGAGATGGGGTTAGAAATACTCTATCTGTTCTGCAAGCACTACTGTGGTGGTCATGTGCTTATGTTAATTTTATGATTGAGATGTAGGAGTGGAGTCTAGTCTGCTAATCTGGAGATAGCTATTGAGTAGCCAATGAGGCCTCTGTGTGGGCATGGCTTTCTCCTGATACATCTGGGAAATCTCATGATATTTCCCTCATGGAGATGGGAAGCTATGTCCCCACTTGTTGGGAGTTAGTCTCAGAGATGATGAATTATGGATAAGACAAGATGGCAGCATCCCAGGAGCTGAAGGAGCTGGAGGAGCAGCCACATGGTCTTACCCTGATGGAACCAGACCTCAGAAGCTGGAGAAGCCACATGGAGACCCCTGCCAGCGCTGAGTTGCTTCAACCCACAACTGGATGCTGTTGATGGACCCTGAGCCCTGGAAGCAAGGAGCCATGAGGGGACCCTGCCAGTGCCGGTACTCTGTACCCACTGGCCTGTGACTTCATGAGTCTGAAGGAGACTTTATAGACTGGTATCAGGCATATGGGCTAATATCAGACTTAAGACTTTGAACTGGCTGGGATGCTTTCTCAATGTCACATTCCTCTTGTATATAAACCTTTCCCTTAAATCCATATGCATGCCTATGAATTTTGTTTCTCTAGTCTCCCTGGACTAACACAACTACTCCTAACAATTACCCCCTGTGTCCCAGTGAAGCAGTTTCTACTGAAGACTAAGAACTAAAGATATCTGGTCACATTCATCCATTATCAGGAGGATAAGTTGGAAATGAGAATCTAACATTATTCCTCTGTTTCCCTACCCAGTTTTCTGGGTACCACATGAAGAGGTGAGCCTTCACATGCATCCAATCATTGACTCTTCTTCTCCAATGTCTTGCAGCTCTGTTTTTCCAAAGACACTCTTTGATATCTTCTCTCCCTCCCTTTGCCTGGTTGCAGCATATTCCCAACAGAATAATGAAATCTCATTTCTACAATCTTCTTATGACTAAGACCTTCACTGAATCCCAGTTGTTTTCTTCACTTCCCCTTCCTTATTGCTTTGGTAAAAAGGTGGAGGAACATAGTCTGGTTCCAGCATGGGCTGACTCCAGAAGATGGGAAGAAATGTGATAGGAAAAGAGTCTATCCTGGTCTACACTTGGGAACAGGAGAAGAGAGAAGAGGGGTAAAGGGGGCTTCACTTTGAGCTACATCTGATCCCCTCTCACCCCAAACAATGTGAAATCAGCACACTGTACCATCATGAGGATAAATTTCATTCTGGAGACTTTGGTATGGTCTTCAGGAGAAATTTCTATTCCACTTGCTTATTTTAATTTTCTTTCTTGCCAGATAATAACCTCCACCTTATTATGCTAAAGGAATATTTGTCCCCTTCCGACCCTATGCTTTATTACAGTTTCATCACATTTGCTGACAAGAAATTGTTCCTTTACCAAATCAATTCTCCTAAATGCCTTAAGCTCCTTCTGTGATCAAGGAGGGGGAGGGGAATGTCTCTTCAACTATCCCTACTTAAAACCAGGCTCCAGCATCAGCGACGTGATGGATATTAAGTCAGTGGAGTCGTGATCTGCATGATTACCCAGCATCCCAGGTGCTCAAGGGGATTATACTCCAAGAAGTACTAATGAAGTAGGGTGGTGCGGTTCTACCACCATTCCAAGTTACTGAAAAAATACATTTTCCTACAGTCACAATGGCAGTCCCATAGTAGTTACATATGCAAGATAAATCCCAGAAAGCTATTAAGCTGATAATCATTTACTCATTTTTCAAGTATCAATTAAGGGTCTATCGTGTGGCAGATCATATTGAAGTGCTGTCATGAGCAGTGTGGGCAATAAAAGGCATTTATGACTCAAAAGGGGCAGTATGTGCTGCATGGTTAGAAGTCTTTCTAATACACTTAGAACTTGGTGTTTGTTGTGCATAGAAGAGAAGTAACCTTTGCTTCTCAACAATAACAGAGCCACACTTTGAAGGATCAGATGTCTTTTTTATCTTTCATCATTTTTGGTCTTGAGACACGTTATTGGGTGTTTTCCTGGATTTTGACTACTGAGAAGAAGCTTATGTTCCCATGAAGAAGGGAATATCAGATGACAAGTTGAGACCAAAGCAGTGATAATCTTACTAACTAGCTTTGTGCTCCCTAGACCAAGTTTCTTAACCTTGCTGAACCTCCATTCACGCCTCCATAACTAAGTTATAATCCTTCCCAAGAGTCAAGTTCAAGGACTTGGACTTTATCTCAGACCTGGTTTCTCAAACTCATCACCGTAGACTGACATCTTTAAATGGATAGTTCATTGTTGTGGAGAAAATCCTGTGCAATGTAGAAATCTTACCTTATTCTTGGCCTCTACCGACTAGATGTCAGCTGTAACCATGCAAATTTTCTCTAAACTCACTCACTTCTGACTCATAGCCAACCTATTGTCTATTTGACACTCTACATTTTGTGTGTGTGCCCATGTGTGAATTTGTTGAAGGCTTGCAGAGAAGATCATCAGTTTTAAATCCAGCCATTGATACATTTTGTATCCACTCATTTATTGCGACTCCCTCAATGTATTGTCACTTATTCCATTTCCTACTCTTGCTTCATGTTTTCATTGCTCCTTCTTTTCTAACCCTCTGAACTTTGCCCTCGGATACAATGCTAACCTTTAAATCACAGTGCTTGACTATTCTAACATGTGAGTTAAAGGGTCATAGGCTTGGGGGTGCCACTAGTCTCTACCCAAACAGTAAGCTCCGTCTCTGAGGAATTTGAGTCCTCCTCCACATTTCTCCTCCTACGCTACCCAGGACCTTCTAGCATGATCATTTTCAAGGCAGTTTGTAGTGATGGTCAGACACCATCCAACTTTTCTGGTCTTAGGTTATGGAGATGGATGCTTGTGTGATACATTGGTCCACTGAACTAATGCGTTGCATGTGTTTTCAATTTGGGTCATTCTCCTTTCCTCTGAGCAGGGAGAGATCAAGAGTTGCATCCAAGATAGTACTGACAAACCTTGAAGATCCCACGTCATAGTCTCCAAAGTAGGATATGGAATATTGTCTTTGTGAACTACAGTAGGTCAATTGACTTCAATGTCACCAAGACCATGATTCTGACCCTCCAGGTCATTGACTCTTTCCCTTAAGGCAGTGGTTCTCAATCTTCCTGATGCTGAGACCCTTTAGTACAGTTCCTCATGTTGTGGCGACCCCGAACCATAAAATTATTTTCGCTGCTATTTCATAACCATGGTTTTGCTACTGTTATGAATTGGGCAACCTCTGTAAAAGGTTCAACCCTCAAGGGGGTTGTGACCCATAGGGTGAGAATCACTGCCATAAGGAATTACTTATGTATGAGAAGTTTTCATAATTTAGCCCCTGAATGTGCTATCATCTTTATGGATATGTGCAAAGACAAGGTATATATATATATATATATATATATATATATATATATATATATATCCTGTACATTTTTATAGAGCAGATAACTTCAATTTTCTTGTGCAAACCAGGTTGGTGGATTTGAACCACCAACTTTGTGATTAACAATCCAACGCTTGCCCCTGTTGTTACTAAGTATTATCAAGTCAGTTCTGACTCATAACGACCTATGAACAACAGAATGAAATGCTTCCAGGTCCTGTCCCTACTCACAGTTCTAATGCTTCAGCCCATTTTTGTAACCACTACATCAAGCCACTTTGTAAATGAACTTTCTCTTTTTTGCTGCCCCTCGGCTTCACCAAGCTTGATGCCCTTTTCAAGGGAACAGCCTCTCCCAACAGCCTGTCCAAACTATAGGAGACAAAGTTTTGGCTTCATTGATTCCAAGGTTGGAATCTGTTCAGGTTGTACTTCCAAGGTAGATTTGTTGCTTTTTGGGGGAATCCATGATACTTTCAATTTCTTCACCAGCATCATAATTCAAATACATTGGTTCTTCTTTGGTCTTCTTTATTCAATGTCCAACTCTTCTCTCACATGCATATGAGGCACCTGAAAGCACCACAGCTTGGGCAAGGCCCACCTTAGTCCTGAAAGTAACATCTCCGCTTTCCAACAGTTTAAAGACATCTTGCCCAGCATATTTACCCAATGCAATGCACGTTTTGATCTCTTGACTACAACTTCCATGAGCATTGATTGTGAATCCAAGCAAGATGAACGAAATCCTTGGCAACATGAAACATTTTTCTATGTATCGTGAAGTTAACTACTGGTCCAATTGTGAGGATTGAGGTTTTCTTTACATTGGGTTGAAATCCACACTACAGACTATAGTACTTAATCTTCATTAGCAAACGCTTCAAGTCCTCCTCACTTTCATCAACCAAGGTTATAGCATCTGCATATTGCAGGTTGTTAGTAAGCCTTCCCTCCGCTTCTGATGCCAAGTTCTTCTTCATATAGTCCAGTTTCTCTGTTACTTGCTCAGCATCCAAAGCATAAATATGGTAAAAGGATACCACCCTGGCGCACACCTCTCCTGATTTTAAAGCATTCACATATGTGTGCGTGTGTTTCAATTGCTGCTAGTTGCCATTGTCAGCTTCCCATACAGGGATACCTTTTCTATAATGGAAGGAAGCCCTGACCAATCCCGCGACATCCCCATGATCACTTGAAGGTCATACTCTTGTGATCTATAGAATTTTCATTGGCTTCATGAAACATATTTAGCATCAAAGGAATGCATAAGCCTCCACTGACAGATGTACTGTTGGTATCCATTAAGGCACACTGATTAAGAATCAAACCTGGGACTCTAACATGTAAGGTGGGAATTCTGCCACTGAACCATGAATGCTGCCACCCTCTATTGATGAGCAACTCACTTCTTCCTCATATCATGTCTATTCTTGGACAGCATTGACATAGAACATTCTTGTTCATGACATATAAGCCTTTTTACCTATGTAGTTTTACTTTATTCTTTGGAAATATATGCATTCATGGTATTTAGTCAAATGTGAAGACTGAAGGATTTGTTTTTCTAGAGCTACCTGCTTTATTTTACTTTGCAGGATCAAACCATTTCCATTCAAACTCAATGTCAGGAGGCCGAGTTCATTCCCAGCATCTTTATAGGGCAGAGTAGAATGGCCTCTGTAGGCTTCTGAGGTTGTCCATCTTTATGGGAACAGAAAGCTCTATCTTTATGCCTCAGAGAAACTGTGGCTCAAACAAAGGTTCAAGCTGCTGAACTTGCAATTGGTGCAACAAGGAATACTAGGCCCCTATGAAGTCACATGCACATGTAAAGTAGCTCTGTAAATTTTGGACTCTCAAAGAAAGACAAGGACTCTCACTGCTGCTGACATCTCGATTTCACAGTTGCTTAGCTATTTGGTGTATATTACTTGTTCAAGCTCACTGTCATTGAGTTAATGCTTCCTTTTAGCTACCCTCTAGAACAGGGTAGAACTGACACTGTGAGTTTTCAAGATGAACTCCTTATGAGAGTAGAAAGCCCCATCTTTCTCCCATGGAGCAGGTGGTGCTTTCAAACAGTTGACCTTATGGTTCACAGTCTGCACAGCCCACTGCATAGCATACCTCACCACTACGTCTCCCATCAAGACATAAGCACATGTAAAGTAGCGGTGGTTTTGTTTTGGGCTGCTAACAGAGGAGAGTCATAAAGATATTTTTTGGAAGAAGATAATATTTGCAACTTTAAAAAAAGATCAAATAATGCTTGCTATTTTTAAAAAGTCACCATGAAAACAAATTAGAATTTTGATGTCCATTATTATTATTATTATTATTATTATTATTGATCCCTGCTGGCTCAGTGGTTACATGTTGGTCTGACATCAACATGGTCAGCAGTTCAAAACCAGCAGTAGGTCTGGGGAGAAAGACTGAGCTCTCTCCTCCTATAAACTGTTACATCTTAGAAATCCACCGAGGGTCACTATGAGACAACATTGACTGAATGGCAGCAAATTAGCGAGTTAATTATTACTACTAGAATTGCAGACCTGAAAGCACCATTTATATGCTTAAGGCTTCCAAGACCTTTCTTTATCCAGTCAGTGGAATGCCAGGAGAGGAGCAAAGACTGCTTGAACTTGTGAATAATCAGTCAAGAGAAAACTCAGTCCACCATCACACGAGAATGAACAATTCTTATTTGTCTCCTTTCATTCTTTTCCTCCTTCCTTTTGCTTCTCTGTCTCTGCCTTTCTTCAGTCCTTATTCTGCTACCAACGTTTTCCACCTCCTCCTCTTCCCTCTCTTGCCTTTCTCTGCCCACTTTCCCTCCTTCCTCCACTTCCAGAAAACACATGTCAGACTTGTATCCCCGCACAGAGAACCCACCTTTCAACGTTATGAGGAGTGAATTGGCTCAATACTTCGTTGGATACTGGGGGACCTCTGAATCACTCCCTGAAACTCTCTCCTGACTCAAAGAGCACATTATGGCTGAGGTATACTTTCTTTATTATTTCCCTGGTCCACTCAGTGACCATTGCATGGGTCTTTCAGGACACACCTACCCCAGAGCTACCACATGAAGCGAAGGTCCAGAGTCGGAAAGTCCAAGATGTGAGCGGCTCATTCCCAAAAGCACACCAGACAGTCTTAGAGAAAGGCAATAAGCACCCTGACTGTGCCTGGCAAGGAGAAGTGGCTTCAGCAGGTCAGCATCCTCAGACTTTTGCATAGACCAGGCAGGAACACCTGTGGAAAGACAGAGGGGCTTCTCCAACCAAGGTAAAGCCATTCATCACAGTTTTCTCATGGTCTGAAAATTGAAGAAAACATTCTGCTCATTTGTAACTGTAGCCATTGGGGGGATGCACAAATGGTGATGACAAGAAATTGGCCTTAATAGTTAGGAGATGAGTTCTTGCTACTATTTTAGATATATTGAACCAGTAACTAGTTCCAATGTTAAAGAAACACTCTTCCTCTTTCACTCATCCCACCTCCAGTTGGAGGGCATTCCAGTTTGCCTGTGGACACATAGGGTAATGTGCTCAGGCTGCTAGACCTAATTTCCCTAAGTATGTTTCTATAGACGAGAAGCAGGATCTCTTCCTTCTCCTTCATTTGTGAAGTAAAGCATTGAAACACACATAGCGAAGCAGTACGACCCACGATTTGCCTGCCAGTTTGTCACACTGTGGTGACTTGTTTGCGGCTGTGATGCTGAAAACTACATTGCTATTTCAAATGTCAGCAGGGTCACCTATAGTGGACATGGTCTTGGTGACAGGACTAATGTCAGAGATCATATGGCATGCTTTTTCAAGACCAACAGCTTCATTGCTCATACCACTTTCTTCCTTCTTAATAGTTTTGTGGGAATATATGTCATATGCCATACAATTCAATTATTCAATCAGATTAAGAAAAGTTGTTCAATCATCATCACAATCAAGTTCAGAACATTTTCTTTTTGCACTCATTATGTTTATTCCCATCCCTGCGTTAGACTTTCCCTGCCTCTCTCCTAAGTAACATTAATCCAGCTACTCATTTGAGAGATTTACTTATCCTGAATGTCATATACAGACCAGCCATACAAAACACAGTGAGGAGTCAAACAAATAAACAAACAAAATAGCAAAGAAAATACTTTTTCCACAACTTAAAAGGCAAACATACACCAACATATGTCAGGTAATAAAACTTTTATTCAAATCTACAGAAAAATATTCATGCCAAAGATGGAAACAATATTTTTAACCAAATTCTGTGGCCTTTTCTGTCTGAAGTTGGCCAAATAGGCCATCAAGACACATTGATGATCACTAGTGGTTGAAATGCAAAAGTACTAAGCAAATAAAACTCGATAGTTAGAAAAAGCTCTCTAATAGAAATAGTGTTGGAGATCATATGATAGGGCTTTGTAAGATGAATGAATATCAGATATTTGCATCACCATTCATAACACTAGTAAAATTATAGTTATGAAGTAGTAACAAAAATAATTTTCTGGTTGGGAGTCACCACAGCAAGAGGAACTGTATTGAAGGGTCATGGCATTAGAAAGGTTGAGAACCACTGCTTTAAAAGAAGAACTCCAAGTTCTTCTAAAAGCATAAGGCTCCAGGAACTGACAGAATATCAAGCAAAATATTCCAACAAGAAATTTGGACTACAGTTACCAGGCCAACCGACTGGAATATATTTATATTTGTGTTCATTCCTAAAAAAAACAGAATGAGGAAATTATACAATGATATCACTAGTAGTTATTTAAAAATTTGTTCTAGCATTAATAATAATTTCATAATTATTTCAAAAATTGTTCTAGCAATACATAGAATGGCCAGAAATTGAAACTGAATTCAGCAGAAAATATGAAACCATGGATATCATTGCTGATGTCAAATAGATTTTGACGGAAGGCAGAAAAATGCAAGGAAAATGGCTACTTCTATTTTATTTACTTTACAAAGATTTTAACTAAATAGATCAAAAGAAATAATGAATAATTGTGAAGAACAGGAATTCCAGAACACTTCACTATGATCATTCAGAACCTGTATATAAGCTAAGAGGTAGCCATTTGAATAATAAAGAGGCTATGACATGGTTGAAGATCAGGAAATGTGAGCAACAGTGTTATATCCATCACTGTGCATATTCAATCTGCATACTGAATGGATTCACCAAGGAGCTGGACGAAATGAAGAATCATATGTCCTCAAGATTAGAGGAACAGTGTTGCTTGCTGAAAACTAAGAGGACTTGAAACATTCACTGATTTACTGAAGATCAGTGACTACCGCCTTCAATACGGATTACACCTCTACATAAAGCAAAAATCCTCACCATTGGATTAGTAGCAATAATAAATAAGAAAAGATGAAAATTTTAAAGAATTTCATTTGAGCGGGACCCACAATCAATAAACATGAAAGTATTAGTAAGGACATGATATAGCATACTGCATTGAGTGACTCTTCCTAAAAAAAAAAAAAAAACAACCTTGTGTTCAAAAGCAAAGTTGTAACTTTGAGGATTAAAGTTTTCCAGGTTCCAGTCATTCTACATACAAGGCACTGACAATCGCTTCATGTGCATGTGGAAGACCTGGACAATGAATAAACAAAACCGAACAAGAATTGATGCATTGGAATTACAGTACAGACAAAGAAGATTTAATCACCATGAACCACTAGAAGGACATTTTCCTTTTCTTGGAAGATGTACACTCCAAATGCTGTTAGAAAGAAACACGTTAAGAGGATGCACCACACCCTGGAGAAGATCTTCATACTTGCAAAAGGAGAGGGTCAGCAAAAAGGCGCTCAGGGAGATGGATTGACACAGTGACTGTAAGCATGGCTAGCAATGACTCTGGGGATGGTGCAGGACAGGCCATGTTTGATTCTTGTGTACATAAAGTCACAATGAGTCAGAACTGACTCAGGCACATCACCCACATGTGGGTGACCATGAAGGAAACAGGGTTCAGAGTCTCCAGCTTCCATCCTCTTTTAGCACACTCACTGGAGTGCATCGAGTTGTACCCCAACACCAAAATCTCCCTGCCGTTGAGTTTATGCCAACCGAGAGTGATCTTATTGGACAAAATACCACTGCCCCTGTGAGATCCTGACACTGGAACTTTCTCCTGGATTTGAAAGCGTCATCCTTCTTCTGAAGAGCTGGTTGGTGAGTTTGAACTGCTAATCTTCTAATTTGCAGTCCGATGAATAAGCACTACTCCACCAGAGCTGAATGGTGTCCCACCCACAAAAGGTATGAGCACCAGGAACTTATGAATGTTACTTAACTGGGAATGTATATATATAACCCAGGAGATCATAGATTCTCATGGTGTGGTTTCCACCTTGTGTGTCAGAATAGAACTGTGTTCCATAGGATTTTCAGTGGCTGATTCTTTGGAAGTGAATTACCAGGCCATTCTTCTGAGGTACCTCTGAATAGGTGTGGATCTCTAACTTTTAGTCGCTCACACTGATCATTTGCCCCACTCTGGAGTTCCAAATCTTGTTAATGTGCTTGACTACTAAATGAACAGTTGGAGTTTTGAGCCCACCCAGGGACATCTTTGAAAATAGTCCCTATAACATACCCCCCACCACCACCACCAAACAAGACATTGAAAACTTGATGTAGCTCTCTTCTGATACACATGGATCGGACACGTGTCAGTATTGACTCAAAGGAAATGGTTTAAAATCCAATGACAAGTACTCACAGAAGAAAAGAGAAAAGGGAGGCAATACAAGCATAAAGTTGTCCAAAGAAAGGGCAGAAGCCTAACTGATGCGACCACAAGCTAATGACAGCATGGAACCACCAGAAGTTGGAATAGTTCTCCCCACCACATGAGTACTGAGGGAGTGTGGTCCTATTCTCATATTGATTTCGGATTTCCAGCCTCTAGAAGTGTTAGAGACTCCATTCATTTTAAGCCACCACGTTTGTCATACTTTGTTAGCACTATTCTAAGGAAACGAATTCACTTGCTCAAGAAAAGTATCTAGCATTGGCAGAGAGTTTCAATCCTGTTAAACCTCCACTCCCACCCCCACCACCAAAATGTTGTCACAAGTGGTGCTGAAACATAGAGCCGGATTTAAATCTCAGCTCTACGACTTAACAGCCAGATGTTCTTGGACAAGTCAGATCGCTCTTGGGCCACACGTTTCTCCTCTGGAAAAAGAGGAAAACCTTCTTCTAAAGACTGTTATGAAGCATAAATGAGATTTTTTTAAAGTTCAGATTATGGTAGACAGCAAGTGTTAAAGAAATGCTTCCTTTCATTCATCCTTCCTGTCTTTCCTCTCCTTGCTCAGAAAGCTTGGGTATCTCCTCATCACCTGTCCAACTCTTCCAACCATCACATCAAATGCTTAAGGCCCTTCATATGTTGCCTACCACCTACCCACCGAACTCTGTAGTCTCGCTTCCATCAATGTTCCTCTAAAAACCCGTGCTTTAGAAATTTATTGATCCTTAAGTCAGACTTCCATATAGCTCCTCAAATCTTTCCATGTGGTATCTACCCAGGCTCCCCATGCTACCCCATCGCCCACCTCTCCAGCATCATGTGTCCTGGGTTCTTTTGTCATGGCGCTGAACTATCCAGATTTAACTGGGGCTAGGGAAGGCAAACTATGATGTGTTTCTCCACTCAGTACCATGCACTTCTTCCCATGCCTCCTCTTAACAGCATGCTTTTTCATAGTATAAGTTTGCTCCCAACAACCTTCCCTCCATTCTCGCACCTCACCCACCTTGTGCTCTAACAGCTTTAGATGGTATCACCATGGGGATTAAAATTCTGAACCCCAATGATGAATGCCATGCCTCACCAAACGTGGAGATATGCAGAGTGTGTGGGAACCTGTGCCCAGCTGTCTTGATCCTCGAGGTCTTCGTGGTGCTAGGAACAGGCGTCAGCGACCACTACCCTGTCCAACCCCATCTCTACTTTTTCTGCCTGATTTTGAGATCTGGACATCATTGGTCCTTGTCCCTGACTCCTTTCTGCCTCCTCACTTCTGCCTCCCTGCCTTTTCCTTCCTCTTTCTTCCTACTGCTTCAAGTTCCAATTGCTCCCTGGGGTGGGGGGTGGGGGTAGAGAAATCATCCATCTTACTCACTAGGTATTCAATTAGAGCAAGCCCATCTTCTTCCCGTCTCCCTCCCTGCCTTCACCCACCCTCCCCTCCCCCAGACAGCACCCTTCAGGAAGCAATATATAACACCCTCTGTCTAAGGCAGTCTACTGGACACCCGCCATTCCCAACCAGAATCCCCATTAACCACGCCAAGGCAAATGAATAAATAAATCTCTGGGGAGGGGAAGGGGGAGGAAGCACTGGTTGAGAGCTAATGAAGGTCACCTCCCACTCAGGCTCTCACCCCCACTTCTGCTAAATGGAGCTCAGAGCGGGATGGTATCTTTCCTCTCCGGCGAGTCCTGTGTGTGCGTGTCTGTGTGGGTTCCCTGGGTGAGTTCCAGGAGCACCGTGTTTTATCATTGTTTGTCTGCTATAACTTAGTGGCATTCATCTTCACACAGCAAGACAGCTTAGGAGCAGAAAGGGTCCATGCCTCATGTTGCCACAGCCCATTCCCATTCAGGTGGTCAATACGATGATGTGTCATGTTGACATTGCACTGTGAAGTCAGTTGGTCACCGTGGGCTTGGAGGACACTGAAAATGATTTCGCCCAGGACAAGGAATGATGCTGAAGACAGGGCCATGCATCCATATTTCTAATTGTTATTTCGCGATCCCAACATTTCTCAAAAAAGGAAGCACCCCATACTTCTCCAGATGCTGGGCTTTATGCCAGCAGTTATGTGAAACCACGGGCTACATTACTTTGTTTGGCTATAACTCATGTGAAACAATTTAATATGAATACAAAGATCTATATTACAGAGGAGAAAATATTTCTCATTAGCTTTTCTGATAAAACAGAAAACATTAAAGTAACTCAAGGCTGGTTTACTATCAAACAACACTGGTTTCCCCAGAGGTACACTGTCACCTTGTCTGGACTTAGGGCCCACCTTGGACAGACACATGGACTACACAGCATTCCTGAGTGCATTTGGCAAACTGACTAACCTCCAAAGACACTTGTCTTTTAAAAATGATTGCCAACATACATGTAGAATATTCAACCCTGAGCAGATTGAGCTTTGTCCTGTTGTCCCTTATGCTTGTATTGAAATCTTCACTAAGTCACCCTGGTCCCTCCATTCAATTTGGTTCCTATGTGAGTGTTTGCCATTTCAGTACAGGTGCCACTGACTCCACAATACCTCAATCAGAAACCTGAGAGGCATTCTTTCTTAGCTCAGGACCATATCCTCACCCCTTGAATATAAGCCAATCCAATCCATAGTCTAAAATAGATTCCAAATCAAGTACTCTCACCCTGGCCTAAGTCACCACCATTTCTTACTTGAACCAATGAATAACCTCCTACCGTCTCTTCCTTGTCCACCTTTGCTTCTCCAATAGCCATCTTACTCAGTTATGAATCAAAAATTCCCTAACAACTAAAACTTTCCTCTGAGCAAGGTGTGTGTGTGTGTGTGTTGGGGGGGGGGGATTCAAACTTGTTATCTCAGCTGACTTAAATTGAGTCCTTTGAGTATCCTCATCTCCTACCCATTCTCACCTTACTCACCCCGCTCCAGCCAGACTGGTCTTCTTTCCAGGCCTTGAATCCGTGAAATTCTCTTCCCCTGCTGCCTGGACAGCTCCCTGCCACTCTTCATGACGGATTCCTTTTTTGTGTTTTTTAGCACAACCAAGATGTCAATACTTCCTAGACATCTTCCCAAATCTCTCCATATAAAGCAAATACGTCCTCCCACTATTTTCTGTCTTGGCATTTTCTTTGTAGAATGTAACACAATTTGCTGTTATGTAAGGAATAATTGTTGTGGTTACTTTTTCATGATCGATCCCCATCTCCCTCTCTAGGTGATAAGCTCTTTGAGGACATAGAATATGACTGGTTTTTCGTATCATGGACTAAACGATGGTTCTAATCCCATAAAGAGCTACACTCTTGGAAACCCCTGGGGACAGTTGTACCCTCTCCTATAGGCACTAGGACCCAGCACTGACTCCACGGCAGTAAGCCTGAGGCCCACAACCTAATGGCGTTCCCTAGCTGACACTTCCCAGATGGATCCACTATTGGCGGATGCCATCTTGGACAGCTTATGCTTAGCTAGAGGAGCAGAATTTCTAATATCAAGAGGGGAAGTCAGAAAAGCAGAGTAACAAAATCACAGAATGCTTTAAAAAAAAAAACACAAGTCCTTTTATTGGGGGTTCATACAACTCCCACCACGATAAAAACACCCAAATGGAAGCTGTGGTTTCTTCACATCTTCTCTATTTGGATCTGTGCATTTCTGAAGACAGTGCTTCCCTCATTTTAGTTATTCTCTGAAAGGAGCCCTGGTGGCATCATGGTTGCTTGGTGGGCTGTAAACCATAAGGTCAGCAGCTTGAAATCATCAGGTGCTCCTCAAGAGAAAGACAAGGCTTTGTGCTATTGAGAATTGCAAACCCCCCCCCAAGGGCAGTTCTAGGCTGCTCTATGACATCACTATGACTCAGAATCAGTTCAAGGGCAAGAAGTTGGCTTGTGAGCATGGAGTCATTCCCTGAAGAATACTGTGGTCTTCCGTTGACATTGCATCAAAACTGCAGCATCTCCGAGGGGCTCAAAGAGTGTGTTTTTTTCCATGTTAACCTTGGGGAGCAAAAAGGTGTTTTGGGGGGGAGGATGGGGCTGTAGGACACATGGGGAGCGCTATTCCATCAAAAGTATCCTAAGATAACTCCTGCTAACTTCAAAGAATAAGTGAGTGGTGCATTGTCGTGATGGGAGCAGGGGCTGGGGGAGGGTGGGCCTCATGCAACATTCCTGGGCCTTATCATTAATAGAGTTTTACATTTTCTGAAAACAGAATTGTGATAAACCTTCATCATGTGTGCCCTTTGAGAAAATTTGTCAAGATTACTGCCTGAAGATCCCCCAAAGCAACTGCTATAACCTTCTGAGCTGATTTCTTTGTCTGGCTACCTTTGAGGTCTTCCTGACCATCCTTACAGACTTGATCCATCTAAAAGCTGCTGTTTTAGATGAGGGCAATATTGCTGTACACTTCTTGAAAATCCTCAATGATTTGGGAAGATGTCCATTTGGACTATGTTCATCATTTGATATTAGCCCTGAACTCAGAATCACTTTTTTCCCATGGAACACAAAGTCTCCTTTATTTTTCAAAGGTACCCCAACAAGATTAAGTGAATGACTGAAAGACTATATCTGCATCCGTCTGCTAAGGCCAGAGGTGTGCTTAAATGCATTTTATTAGGAATAGATCTGTGAGTAAATGAACTGGAACCCTAGTAAACACTAGTAGCAATACTTTTTGACTCATCCCTGGAGTGGACAATTCAAAGTACAGCGGTCAGGTGGCATTTTTCCTGTTTTATTAAAGTGCTTCAGTTTGTCTGGGTCCTCTTTTCAAAGAAGAGTTAGCAGTTGCATATCCAAATTATAAAGAGTAAGGACACAGAAAATGCAAATAAAGATTATGGGCTTCTGAATCAGCAAGATTTGAATTTTGTGACTCTGTCACTTACTAGCGGGGTTGCCCAAATCAACTGTCCCAAACAAGATGAAAAGAATAGCAATCCCTTAAAGGTTGTTCTGATCATTAAATAAGGTGGTATAAATAAACTACTGAGCTCAACATGTGACCCAAAGTAGGGCACAACAGAAGCGAGCTATTTTGACTTTTCCTATTTTTTCTAAGGTTTAGAGAAATGCCTGGCTTTTTACTCATCCTCCAGTACTCCTTTCCCTTTCTTCCTTTTACTCATGGAACCTCACCCTTAAATTTTAGCTGGGCACATAGATATTCAGCTACAAACTAAATTTCCCAGCATCCTTTGCAGATAGAAATAGCATCCGCACTTAAGTTCTGAACAGCAGAATTTTTAAAAGGCAATATCTGTGATGTCCATGCCACTTTTGTAAGCCTCAGTTGCCCTTGTTTCTTCTTTTCCCTTCCACTAGACTGAAACAGATACCCCAACCTGGATAAGAAGACAGAAGAGAATAACATTGAAGGAGATCATTGGGACATGTTATGGAAAGAACCTAGGTCCTTGTGGGACCTTAGAAGCAAAGTTTCCCAGCAGTGTGACCTGTTCAACTCTGTGTCTTAGGAAACAGACACTGCTGTTTAAGAAACTGAGCCTCTAGTTAGATTTGTTGTACAAAATATCCTAACTTGGCATATGACCACATATCAAGGATCAGAGGAAGAAAACTAAGAGCATCAGAATCAAGACTTATTATTTTCTCAACCTAATTTTTTTCTTTCAAGTTGTCAGGTGGAAGGTAATAGTTGTATTTGAGGTCAATCATAGAGTGAAAAACAACCATTGGCTTTATTATCTCATCCTTTATCCATCACCCAGGCACCATTGATTCCACTAACTGGATCACTCCAAGATGATGACCAAATCACTTGAGTTTGTGTTCCTCAATTCCCTTATTGTTACTAGCACATACAATATTCCTCCTCCCAACCTCGCAGACGAGCATCGTCTATGAGAGACGAGGGAACTGCTAAGTAATGAACATTGAGGAATGCGAAGGACACGTCTCATCTTTTAACTTGTCCCGAAAAAACCCAAGAGAATCAGAGGGGCTGGGTGCAGCCCTTTAGGTTCGAGGGGAAACACTATTCATATTTCAGTAAGAGTAACTATGTTTCTGCACACTTGTTACTTATTCTAGTTATTTGGTATTCTTTCAAGTAGGGATGCCACACAGGAGGTGTAATGTTTCCAGGATAGATGATATCGGGTGACGACAGGGGAAAACCATCCCTAACAAGGACTCCGTTCCTGATCCTGACACATTTGTGACCCTTGGCCAGGCCCTTGCTCTTTCCCACTCCAATCATAAGATGGAGTATTTTTTTATCTATTAACCAGGAAGATTCCTTTAAGTTCTAAAAACAAGTTATTCAAGGCACTGTGGGAGCGGGAGCAGGGAACAAGGACACAGGACGTAGGGGTAAAGAGAACAGAGATGTTTCCTAACAGATGCATTTTAATATAATCATTTTATTCATTCCCCTTTTAGCAAGATGTCACAGAAACCCTGCAAGATGGGAACCATGTTAGAGAAAAAGAAGGGATCGCCTTCTGTTTTTCCTAAGCACTAAAAGGGAATGACCGTTATCTACCAGGAACAAAATAAAGCCCATGGTTGTCCACTCTGTATTTCATTTTGATCAGGGAAGCTGGCCAAATAGAAGGTTCAAGGCTGTATTTATTGGCTCCATTCAACCATCTCTAATCTTCCACATAACTAACCCTCCAGCAAGCATGGCTGCAATAAGAGTAGTAGGAAGCATTAGATGTTTAAAAGCCGATGATGAATGGAAGCCTCTGTGGTCCAAGGACCACAGAATCTCCATGCCAAAACCAAGAAGATAAGGTAGGAACTGTGTGGGAAAGAACGGGAACTAGAAATCTGGGTTGTTGCCCGAGAGCTGTCACCAACTGCAAAATCTGTGTAAGTCGGAGCGAGGCACTTTCCCTCTCTGAGCCTTAGTTTCCTGTTCTGTAAAGTCAGCGATTGACCTAGCTGTCTCCCAGGACTCTTTGAGGGCTGATGTTCCATGAGTCAGTCCCTGATATTATTCCATAAGGTAGTATTCCCTTCTAATAACAGAGCATAATGAAAATTCCCCAGAGTCAAATGCAACACCTCTGTTTCCTTTGCATGGCTGATTAAATTAGTGAAAACCGAGCAGAGCCTTACCAGAGAGCCTGGGAAATTGCTGGATAGTTGAGAAATTTCTGCGGTGAGTACACAGTTGTCCTTGGCTGTGATATGCAGTCATCTGGACTTCGCTTTGCTCTGTGACTAGCGTGGAGAGAAAAGATTCGGCTTGACAGAGAAGCTCTGTTAATAGAGAATGCCTCTCAATGAAGAATCCTTTTACTACTAGAGGGCAGCCTATTGACTCTGGCTGATTTTTATGTCTCTATAACCATTTTTTTTAATTGCATGACATGATGGAAGCAAATATGAAAACATCTTGTTTGGCTGACTTTTCTCAATTATTCTCAAGATACTCGAAGCTACTTATGATGACCATGGAAATACATGTGAAGAACACATGCCATGGGGAGTGTGTGCCTTGTGTCTATGCACACAGGTATCCGTGTGTATAAGAAAGGAGGAGGAGAAGAGGCGCTCTCCTTCTCTGAAGTTCTCTGAGGTGACAAGTGCGTCAACTGAGTCATAAGACAGACATTTATTTCAGGACTGCCAGCATTCTATCTTAATGTGGCCAGGGAAAGAACCCCAAATGAGAAATGGTCCAAAGGAGCATAGGTGAATTTGAATTGGGTTTAATTTCATTCTCAGGATTCAAACCAGGAAGATATGAGGATTCATGTTTCTTAAAATCCTGTTATGCTCTGCTTGAGGGGTCCTGGTAGCACATTGGTGACGTGCTCAATTGCTAATTAGAAGGTTCCTTCAGACCGATCAGCATGAGAGCATAAGGCAGACAGCTTCCTTAAAATTCCAACCCTGGGGCTGAGCCCCGGTGGCATAAGTGGTTGAGTGCGGAACTGCAGCCCACAGGCTTGCAGGTTCAAATCCAGCGGTGGCTCTCAGGAGCAGCACTGGGTAGCACCCACTACCACCAGAGGCAGTGATGCTCACCAAAAAAAAAAAATTCCAACCCTGGAAAAAAAATTTTAAATTAAAAATTACAACCCTGGAAACCCTGCTGTTCTAATCTGTCCTGTAGAGTTAATTACTCTGAGTCAGAATCAAACTCAATGACAATGAACCAGTTTTCATTTATTTATTTGGTTTATATTTTATTCACTAAGATAACTATACACATTTTCCCTTTTAAATACAAAGCACATATCACTCACAAACCTTTGAGGGAGAGAGGATTGCTATATTTCTATGAAACAGAATAAATCGAAATGAATTAATTTGTCCAAGTTAGAAAACTGATTTTCTAATTTATTTCAGTTTTTCTAATCTAAGGACGGGCCTGTTTAATTCTGCAGCCTGAGCTTCTCCATAATGTCACCACTTTCTAAATTGTCTGAGTTGGAGAGAATTCCTTCAGAGAGTCAGATTCTTTGTCTTGGAACTTCCCAATGATGCTAGATTTTTTTTTAAAAATCCATCATTGAGTCCCCAAGACACATGCAAATTTGGAGGCAGCAAATAAGACCCTTAGGTCTCGAGCCATGAAGATTTCTGAACTCACATAGACCAGGAGATGTATAGTGAAGTTGGAAACATGGGAAATTTAGGATAGATGATCCATCAAGACTAGTAATAGGAGTGGTAATACCAGGAGGGTGGAGGGATGGAGGAATAGAAAGGGAAAACCAACTTCAGGGATCTACACGTAGCCTCCTCTCTGGGACACGGACAACAGGGAGGTGAGTGTTGGGACACATTGTACAGTGTACCGGATCAAAAAAGAAACAATTTGGGTTTTGTTTGTTTGTTTGTTGGGGGGGAGCATCACTGCTCTCCGGCGGTGGGAGTAGGAGGCCCAGCCCCACTGCTGGAATTGAACCTCCGTCCCAGTGGGCCGCAGTCCCGCTCACAACCACTACGCCACCGGGGCTCAACCCAACAATTTGTAAATTACTAAGGGTTCAAGGGGAAGGAGGGGAGGAGGGGTAATATAGGGAGCTGATAATGGGGGCCTGGAGGGAGGGAGAATGTTTTGAGAGTGATGATGGCAATGGGTGTGTAAGAGTGGCCTGCATACAACTGATGTTGTTAAGGATTGTGATGGGAGTTGTATGGGCCCCCAATAAAATGATTCATTTAAAAAAAGGGGGGGGCTGAGCCCCGGTGGTGTAGTGGTTGTGCGCGGGACTGCGACCCACTGGGACGGAGGTTCAATTCCAGCAGTGGGGCTGGGCCTCCTACTCCCACAAGCGGAGAGCAGTGATGGCCCCCCCTCAAAAAAAGGGGGGGGGAGGGGAAAGTGTAGTTTTGTTTTTTTTTTAAAGAGGAGCTTGTACCAAGGGCTCAAGTGGAAAATGTTTGGAAATGCATGTGGCAGCATGTGTGCAAATGTGCTTGATACAAAAGATGTATTGAATGTTGTAGTAGCTGTGGGAGCCTCCAATAAAATTATTTTTAAAAAAAAACCTGCAAGAATGAAAGGTAAACTACAGCACCCACATTATGTCTTTGTGGTGTGCTCTGACCTGGGAGACATATATTTGGAAACCTAAATTTTAGCCTTGTTTTCCATCCCCTTATTTCTGAGAATAAGAGATGTCAATGTTTCTGTACTTCAAAAAATATGTTGGAGTCTCCTGGGAAAATTCAAAACAAAGGTGATTGGTGAGTAAACATGTACTGAATGAATGAATTACCATAAGCCATTTGTCCTAGGTTCGTTAATTAAAGGTGCCTCATTCATTAACTGCATTGTCCAATTTACTTTAGAGGACCAGTCTGTCATCAACTCCAGAAAGCATTCCTCGGTTGGCTTGGGGGAGTGAAGAGAATTAGCTTCTACATCACAACGAAGTAGAGAGACAGCCTTCTTCTAGTGCAGAATGGAAGGACTATGAGCTATTGATTTATATATCAAAGAATCAGATTGATCCCATATTTAAATGTTAAAATTGAACACAACACAAAGATGCACCCCAAAGGTGAAGGGCAGTTTCCTTTCACATCCTAAAGGCCTACAGTTAATCAGGTTCTCCCCTAACTTTCTTTTTTTTTTTATTTATTAATACAGTATTTATTTGTCTTCCCTCTGTCAAACCCTGAGCCAGTGACTTTCCCCAGGCTGCCCGGGGAGGTGCAGGGAGAGGAACATACAGGACAGAGGAGACGTGGTGCAGAGAACTAGGGGAGATGGAGAAGGCTCCTTCATATGGCGAAGAGAATGAGGAAGGCCACCATCAGGCAGAAAAGCCCCCTGGCCTCCAAGAGGGCAAAGCCCAGAATGGCGTAGGAGAAGCGTTGCTACTTCAGAGAAGGGTTCCTGGCATAGCCAATGAGGAGGCTCCCATACACAGTCCCCATGCCAGCTCCAGAGCCCGCCATGCCAACTGTGGCAGCCCCGGCCCCAATGAACTTGGCGGCTGTGTCACTGTCCCTTGAGTGCTAGTTTGGTAGCTGTGACTAGGAATACGTGAGGTCAGGGCAGGTGGGGCTGTCAAGCTGCTGAAGCGCTCCTCTGTCCGTGTATGGAACCAATTCCACACGAACGCAGACCGTGGACAGCTCAGCAACTGGGAGGTGCTCCTGGCCAGGGCACAGGTGGAGAGGAATTTGGTGCAGGCGGACATTTTTAGGGGATGTGGGGGCAGTGGTAGGTGAGCTGCTCCTAGTTCAGAGAAGACACTTTCTAAGGCAAGGAGAAAATTTCATAGCAGGGTCTCACAGTGGTAATCAGGGCTAGCTTAAAATGCAGAGGAAAAATCATAGTGTAAACAAAGGAAGCCACTTACCCTTAAAATCACCTCTTCTTCATTGGCCTTTGAATGACATTTGGGATGCCCTTAGCGCATTTATTTGGGCTGGTAAACTTTTTACTATTGTTATTTTTTTTTCATAAGGGCCAAAGACTGATGGGGAATGAGCAGCCAGAGACGGGGAAAATCCTAGGTGAAGGCAGAGGAAAGTGCTATAGTCTATTGAGAGGTGAGTTATTAAGGAAAGGGTGTAGAATGAAGAGGTGGGTGTACATGCGTGTGCACACATACGCTCAGCCAAGCTACCGAACAGAGGGCTGAAAGGGACCATTAGTGAGGCTGTCTTCCCTCGGGTCTATGCTTCCTCCTCATTGTCCTGGTCGTACATAGGATGTAAGAAAGCATTTTGGAGAGTCCTCGGGATCTCTTGGGAAGCTACCACATCAACCTGCCAAGACCAGTAGACTGTAGGTAGAGCAGATCAGTCAAACTCAGAAGTGGATTGGAAGACAGGACGTCTTGTTGTCATGTCCCTCTGACCCTGTCATTCAGTGTTGAATTATATCTCTAAGTTCCTCCAGGGAGCAACTCAACACACTATTTCCCCCAATGTCTGGGAGTTTTGCATTGAGCTAGTATTATCTCTAGCTGCAGACATCAACCAGTCAACCGTTGGATATAGACCTCACTGTGCACAAAGGAGGGTGTGTGTGTGTGTGTGTGTGTGTGTGGGTGTGTGTGTGTAACATAGGAGTTGGGACAGGGAAGACAAACTTAATCTCATTCATTCATTCAGCCAATTATGCCATCCACAAACATTTGTAGAGCACCTACTGGGTATCAGACACTAAGCGAGGCAGTCACTCAGAAAACACATGCTTCATTAATGCCTTAAATCATATTATCAATCATGAAAGCTCACAAGACCACACAAGTGTGTGTGATATGAAGAAACAGGTAAAGGAACTGCTGGTTAGGTGAAAGGGAGGAGCTGATCCCAGATGTCCACCTGGGTAAATGTGCAAAAGAGATGGGAAAAGGTCACCCTGGATATAACGTGGTTCCAACATTGACATTCCCTCTAGAAGAAGTTGCCAAAGTAAAAAGGCAGAGTCCTCACTCTCCCCCTAAATGGTCTAGAATCTTTCCCCAAAGTGTGATTATACATTCCGACATTCTCTTATTATAGTTATATGAGAAAGAAAGAAAACAAGCCACAGCCTCCTAGCTCTTTTTCTTGCTGCTCTCCATTTGTCTTCGTAGCTGGCATGTTATTTCACTAGAGAGGAATGTCCTATTTTTAAGGGGTGGAAAGCAGTATGTGGGGTGGAGGTTATACTAATACAAAAATTCTGACATGGAAAAAGTGGAAATTTTCTTGTATTTCCTTATGATAAGGACAAATCAAGCCAAGACTCTAGAAGTTCACAGATACCCTATTGTATTGTTGATCTTCAGAATGGAAGAGATGTCTACAGAAGGTAGCTTGTGATTTTTATGAATGACCTAAACTTCCGGAAGCGTCTGTGTTTTTGTCTCTCCTTCTCTGAGCACAAGCTTTCCCCTAGAATGTGATGTCTACATCTAACTGCTCTTGGATGACAGCAATCCCAAATGGAATTTGATCTACGTGGATTATCATCCACATTCCAAGTAACTGCCTGTACTAAGAATTTAAAGACGAATAAAATGTTCATCTCTTGCAAGGTAGTTCTTTATGCTTATAATAACAAACCAAAAACCATAAGGTAGCTCACAGAAGAGAGGAAGGAAGAAAGGAAAGAGAGGGAAAGGGAAGTAAGGAATGAAAGGAAAGAAGGGAAGGAAGGGAAGAAATGAAGGGAAGGAAGGAAAATACTTCAAGTTTTTGTGGAAGACCAAAATATTGAATGGATCAGCTGGCCAAATCAGATGTTTCATTCAAGTTTGCTGAATTGACACCTGCCTTCAAAGTATCTGAGAAAAAAGAAACACTCAAATTCCAGAATCTTTTTTTAAAAAATTCTAGTAGAACCTTAATAAGCCAAGGGAATGCCGGGGAAAGGAGACAGATGCCTTAAAAGCACAATCATGGAAATGAGCAAGTGAAAAGTTGGCTGTGCCATGCAGTGTCTTACAGGAGGGTGGGGGGTGGGCAGAGGATGAGAGGAAAAATAGGTTGGGTCTAATTGGTAAAGGGCTAAGTTAATGTGCTATGAATCTAGGATTCATCCTACAGCCTCAGCCGTGGGGTTGGGGTTTGAATATGAAAGAATAATTTTAATTGATGGATTTTTTTTTCCAGGGAGATTATTGAGGCAGCAATATGAAGAACGGAACCAAGTAGGGAGAGACTCTGACAGGGAAGTTTGGACCATTGTAGAACAATGAGGAAGAGAGGCATGTGAGGTCACCCCTAATGCAAAGGCATGAACTTCGCCAACAGAACTCTGAGACATGCTGGTTCAATCTCTCAGAACAGACAGATGCTGACAAAGCCAAATTTAGTGGAAGGTTATCAGCCAAGAAGAGTGAACACCTCCTTCCTAACAATCTCCTGGCCCAGTGCCACACATTTCACATGGGTGTGAATCAAAGTCATGCGGTAGGCAGAAAAGGTTGAGATTAGAGGCTCCACAAGTTATGAGGGAATAGTCTTTAGCCACACTCGTCATTGGATAATGAAATTACTTCTTAGAAAATTGAGATACAATTCCTCTTTCCCATTATAGTATTCTTGGAAGAGAAGTCGCTGCCTTCTGCTCACTGCCTGGTGTGTCCAATTCTAAATGTCAAGGATGAGTCCTGAAAATAGGTGCTGGAGCTCTTTTGCTAGTCTGAGAGGTTAGACGAGGTGAATGCCATGTGCACAGGCAAAGGAAGCATTTCCCTCACTGGGAACAAAACTCTGTCTCCTGTGGATGCCAGAACAGAGCACTCTCCCCTTTTGAGAACGTGACTATGATTTGACTGCTTTCCTTAGTTTTCCGTTCTTTGGTACAACATTAATCGAGGGCCTAATTTCCCTTAGGCTCAATGATAGGCAGTGGTGCATACCAAGAGAACTTTGGCACTTGTGGAAACATCTCTTGCTGTCTGGTAGTCGTGAGTAGATACAACTTGATAAATTACAATACCAAAGAATAAACACCTTGTTTGGCATGATGCACCAAGGAAGACCACAGAGGAAGTGAGATACTGGCCAGAGTGATGGTTTTATCAGACCAATGTTTCCCAAAGTGGGTAATACTCCCCACTGGAGAGGTGCTGGAACAATCCAGGGGATCTCCAAAAACAGATACTTATACTTTATCCTGTATTGTGGGCTATCATTATGCATATATATACATATATATACACACATATTTAATTTCTAGGTGGATTCAAAACAATTTCTTTTTTCTAAAAGGGGGGCAAATAACTTTGGGAACCTGTGTTGTAGAGAGAAGATATTATGACCTAGGTGGTGTGCAGAGCTACCACGATGCTCAGGGATAGGTATATGGCTCACTGGCCTTTACAGGCACCTGAAATATCTACATTGCTATTTGGGGGGTTAGAGCCTATTAAATATGGCAATGTTTGGATTGGAATCAACTCAATGACAGTGGTTTGAGAATGATGCCAAACAAGGAAACAGAGGCATGGAAAAGCCCTGTGATTTCTTCAAGGTCACAAAGGTGATGAACCCTTGAACTAGGATTCTACTGTGACCGTGGATTTGGCTTGCAGAGACTAACTCTTAACCACTAGCCTCATCCATCTAGGTGATGACCCATGAGTCTGGTTTTTTTTTTTTTTTGATACTCCATCAAATTCAAAGACTGTGACCCCCTTCCTGAACCCAGTGCCATCTTTTTGGTGTGAAAAAGACCCTTGAGTATATCTTGTGAGTTATAAAGTACTTTGACTCAAGGAAGTCTTCTCAGCAGCTGGGTAAGACGCTTTTTAAAAGAACTATTCAATAAATTGAGAAGATTTCAGTGGAGTTTATTCATCATTCTAATGGGCTGGTGCTCTGGACAGAATCATGTACAAGATAAACTACCCAGTAAAGAAGAACGGACATTCCTGTAACTCGAAAGATGCCAAAAGGGCCCTTTTACTAATCAATTATGAAGGACTTCAAGTCCTGAGGAAGCCTGCCAACCCTATTACCACTGTTACTTTACAGTTCACTAGGAAAAGCTCCTTGTTATGAAATCTAAAGTTCTTGAGAAGTCACCAAAGGCTGCATGAGGAGACAGTGGTTCAGTGGAAGAAATGTCTTCCACGACAAAGCCTGTCATGATTCCTTGTGAGTGGTAGAATGTTGAATAGATTTTAGGAGAACTTCTGAATTAAAATGGACTACAAAGAAAGACCTGAAGATCTACTTCCCAAAACCAATCATTGAAAACTCTCAGGATTGCAATGATCTGATCTGCAACACTTCATGGGTATGGCCCAGGACCAGGCAGTCTTTTGGTCTATTTTGCATGGAGTCACCATGAGTGAGAGGTGAACTTGATGGTAGTTCACCAAAACAAAATTTCTTTTTCTTTTCTGAACAAAAAGATCACCATCCAAGCCCCATTTGAATTCTATCCTACCCATCCTTGGCTCTCTTCTAAATGAACTTTTTGTCAAGCCAGATCATTGCCCTCAGGCCCTGGCAGAATACTCTTTTGAATCTAAATACAGGACTTTGATTCCTTTTAAGTTGAAAGTTTTTGCCAAGGAATTTCAAACTAAAAAAATATTGTGAATATTATCTCTACCATTCATTGTATAATTCTAAGATCAAAGTAATCCTCAAATTTAGAAAGATGAATTTTTTTATTCTGCAAAGTTATTCCTGACAAATAAGGATCCTGGACACAGCTCTCTGTACATATCTCTGAGATTTGTCTACAAGGTAAACTCAACCCACTAGGCTAGTCTAATTCTGTGATGTCCAGTCCAGCTTCAGTGGCATGTTCTCCACAAACTTTTTCTAGATCCTAGATATGGTCACCTTCCAGTCAAAGAACCAAACCACCTACTTAGTGATCAGTTCTAGAACATTTGACTTCAGGTATGGTGTTCTGAACTCATCTTTTCTTATCATGAAAATGAAAAGCATTTGCCCATCTCCAATGTCTAGGTTACCTTTCATGATATCCTAGCGATTATAAGCAATTGTTTAGGCCATTAAGACCAATCCACTTAGTGTACTGATGTGCCATTTAGCAGAGTCAAATGATTTGAATTTTAAAAGTGGAATTTAATTGAGTGTTCTCAATTTTTGTCTCTTTGTGTGTTCACTCGTAGGCTGCAATTAGACAGGCTTGGAATGCATGTATACATCCCTTGCGGCACCCCCCCACCCCCACCCCACGGCCTATGCACACATGCTAAACATTCCTCTCATCTGTTTCTCAACGAGAACTAAGTACTGAAAACTCTTGCTATTCACACAAGACCAAATGATGAGGCATGGACAAAGTATCTCATAGAGTTAACTGGTAATGTCATCTAGACAAAGTAAGTCTCTTATACCTCCCATCAGCTCAGAATCTAAAGCTGACTAGCAAATTAGAAAGGATTGTAAAGTTTCCAAACTTGGAAAAAATGCAGAATTTATCTAGCACATTCATCCCAGTTTTCAAATAAAAATGGAATCTCGCTGGTGAGGGAAAGTGCCTGAATGCATAGGATATGGTATGCTTATGATGTGGACAAGCTTAAATCCTTGATCTTCAGATCTCCTCACCCAGGCTTCCTCCATGACACCAGCTTAGTTTTCTAAATCCTGAAGTGCGTATCATAAAAAGCAGTGACCGAGGGTGCAGCCTAATCTGGAAAACCAGTAACAAAACTGAAAGCAGTTTTCCTCAAAGACACTGGTTGGAAATGAATCCTGACAGTGCAGGGGCTAAGTGATCAACGGCCATCCGAAAGTCAGTAGTGCAAACCCTGGAGCTGCTCTGTGGGATGAAGAGGCATTCATCTGTTTCCACAAAGCTTTCCATCGTGGTGGCAACACGTGTACAATGATGCTCTGTGGCAGTCATGTGCTCATGTTAGTTTTATGACTGAAATGTAGGGGTGGAGTCTAGCCTGTTAACCTGGAGATAGCATTGAGAAGCCAATGAGGCCTTTATGTGGGCATGGCTTTCTCCTGAGCCTTCTGGGAAATCTCGCGATATTTCCCTCGTGAAGATGAGAAGCTATCTTACCCAGTGGTTGGGAGTTAGTCTCAGAGACAATGAATTATGGAGAAGACAAGATGGCAGCGTCTGAGAAGCTGGAGGAGCCGGTGGAGAGACCGCATGGTTTTGCCCTGATGGAGCCAGACCTCTGAAGCTGGGGCAGCCACATGGAGATCTCTGCCAGCGATGAGTTGCTTCTGCTGTTGATGGACCCTGAGCCCTGGAAGTGAGGAGCCATGTGGAGACCCCTGCCAGCGCTGGGATTCTGCACCCACTGACCTGTGACTTTGTGAGTCGGAAGACTTTATAGAATGATTTCGGGCATATGGGTTAATATTGGACTGATGACTTTGAACTGGACTGGGTTCAATGTCCTATTCCTCTTGCATATAAACCTTTTCCTTATATCTATATATGTGTCTATGAAATTTTTTCCTCTAGTCTACCTGGACTGACACAGTGCTTGAACTAATTCAACTATGGGTTGTTATATCTATAAGAACTCCCAGTAAAATGTTTTTTTTAAAGCTTACAATGTTGGAAGCTCTATAGGGCAACTCTATACTGTCCTATGGACATCAGAATCAACTCGAAATCAATACGTTGTTTTTGGTTTTGTTTTTTAAAATCATTTTATTGGGGGCTCATACCCACAATCCATGCAACCAGCCATTGTGTCAAGCACATTTGTATATTTGTTGCCATCATCATTCTCAAAGCATTTGCTTTCTACTTGAGCAATGGGTTTGTTGTTGTGATTATTATTGTTTTACAATTTTTATAAATGAGGTACCTGAAACAGGAGCAAAACCACCATGTGCAAATATTCTTATAAGGGTTCTCATATCTGTTTAAGCTAGTATGGTACTTATTATGTGCTACGTGCTCTCTATTTAAACCTTTCCGTTTATGAACATGTCTGAAACCTGTGAGGTTTAACACAACGATAAGGATTATCATTATCTGTATCTTATGAATGTGAAAACTGAAGCACATAGAAGTAAAATCATTTGACTCAATTTTCATAGATGCTAAGGCATTGGAACCCAACCAGTACAGCTCCAGAGTTTAAGCTCTCCACTGTTAGACAAAACTGTCTCTTTTGTTCGTGTGTGACTTCTAGCTGGTCTTTGTAGTAGGGCAATTGTCTGTTCTCAAATAAGTGTACCATCCTTACCTGATTCAACTTACCTTATACATTGATTTGCTGCTAATGAGCACAAGTGGACTATAGCTCTGAGTCCAGTGGGGTATGTCAAAAAGGCAAGGCTGCTAGTGTTCCAGTTCATACACACATGAGATGATTACAAAGAGAAGGTGTTACAACATGTCTCTGCAATCAGTAGATGGTTATAGTAAAGTTCTTTCCGGAAACAAACTTGTCTAAGTCTCATTAAGGTGCTTTCAAATAAAATGCCCACTCAAAACTATAACGTCTTAGGAATTTGCATGTGGGATCTCATCTGGTTTTCTAGATTTCCAGTATTTTTTTGTTTTCCTTATGTTGGTTCATATTAGGGGTATTTCAGAGGTGTTAGGTCATTGGAGGTCAACCTCTTGAAGCTATGTGTTTTTCCTATGTTTCAATATATGAAACCCAAGATTGATGAACCTATAGGAACAGCAAGTAAAATAAGGATTTTAGGGGCAGGGAACAATAATGGGGATGGTGGGGGTGGATGGGTAAATCCATGATGATGTCAAGAAGTCCACAAAGAAAAAGAACGTGTTAAAATTGAATGTGGTAGCAATTACACAATTCTGCTTAATGTGCTTGAACTATGGAATGATATGATGCTGTATTAACTCCCAGTTAATGAATTAAAATAAAAACAATAGACCTGTGACTTCGGAGATGATTTGCTGGACCCAATAAAGTCAAGACAAAGAAATCAATTCCCAAGTTTATGGTGACTGTTTTTCTGTTTGTTTGTTTGTTTGTTTGGAGGTTGTGAGGGACTGGGTCCCAAAAGAGTGATTTCAATAGATTTTCCTGAAAAATAATAGAATTTCATGGGATTTACTAGAAACAAATTTTAAGAAAGTGGAAAAAATACACAGATTGTAGCAAGACCAGGAAAGTTGCAAAAGAATCTCCAGGCCCCCCTGTCACAGCAAGCCTCCCTGTTCTTTTTTACTCAGTTTACCCTGTGGCCCTGGTATTCCTGCTACACATGTCTTTTTGTTCCCTGAGCTCCAAGAACACTTCAAAGCAACCTGGTTTGGGTTTGGAGAGCAGTGTTCTCAACCTTCCTCATGCCACAATCCTTTCATACATTATCTCACGTTGTGGTGACCTCAGTCATAAAATTATTTTCGTTGCTACTTCATAACTGCAATTTTGTTACTGTTATGAATCATTATGTAAATATCTGATATATAGGATGTGTTTTCACTATTGCAAATTGAACATTTTTAAAGCATACTGATTGATCACAAAAACAATATAATTGTAATTCATGAAGTATCATTTTACCTGTAATACTGCTGTTTTCCACACAGTAGCTGCTTTTAACAGAGTAACTGCTTTCAACACATCAGCTGCTTTCTACTCAGTAGCTGCTCTGTACACATGTGTGACTGGTCTACATTATGATGCCAACTCCTTCACCTACACCTGTATTTGTATGGGGTGTATGTGATGGGGTTGGCACAATGATGTTATCATGCTGGGTACTCTTATATGGGTGTATCTGCCTGTGGGGAAACCAGCTGGAGATGAATAGAGAAGCAGTGTCTCGGTTCTTAAGACCAAGGGAAATATATGTTTTCCTATGGTCTTAGACGACCCCTGTGAAAAGGCCATTTGACTCCCAAAGGGGTTGCAACCCATCAGTTGAGAACCGCTGCTTCAGAGGATGGACAAACTGTCATTTTGACATGGTGTGGCTTGAGGAGTGCAGACTTCTTCCAAGGAAGAAGCACTATGATGGAGCCACCACCTTTAAGGGTTGACCGCCTTAGAGGGAAGATACACCAAGGAGCAATAGGAGCAGGAACTTCATACTTGGATCTATTGGTTTAATAAAGGTTTCTACGATTTGTGCAGCAATACCTTCTGATGTGTCCTTGTACACTTTTTGAACAGACAGCTCCTGGTGACACAGTCTTTGCATGAACTTAATTCAACCAATATTTTCTGAACATAGCTCCCCCGAGGTATCAGATAAAAGGTTGTTTCTCCCTGGCAAGTTCCCCTTGCAGTTCCCCTCACACGCTAATACCATCCACCTGGTGTGAGATAAATAATAACACCCAGTGCCAAAGGAACACTTTGCCTTGAAATCACCTCCTCCCTCCTAATCCTTCTAATGATGCTGAGAAAATATGGAAACCATAACTTTGTGCTGCCTAGATTCTAGGCACGGTACCAAGAACCTCACATTTGTTGTCTTATTTAATCATCACAATAATTTTTTTTTTACAGATGAAGAAACATTGACTCAGAGAAGCAATTATATGTCATTAAAAAGCTTCTCTTCATTCTCCAGCTAGAATGTAGCTTTAAAAAATTTGGGATTCAAATCAAGGTTGACTGACTCTAAAAACCCGTGTTTATTTATTTAACAAAAATTATTCCGTGTTCTTTTCCACATAAATTAGCCCTTTTGGGGGGGTGAAATCACCCAAGAGGGCTGTGGATGGTGTTTCCCAGGAGTGGGATGGGAGTATTTGCCAAATCCACAAGATGTATTGGAATAGGTCTGGAGTAGGTGCTAGTCTTAGGGATCTGTTACCTGATTTGAAACTTGTGGAGTGAGGGCGGTTGGACAAAGTATCTCCTAGAAGTAACATTACAAAAGGGACGAAGTCAGTTGCCACAGGGAGGCCATGATGGCTCAGGAAGAGCCCATGTGTTTCAGAGTAGTATTGTGCTCCAAAGAGTTATCAAGATCTGAGTTGTTTGAATGTAAATCACCAGGTCTTTCTTCCAAGGCACCTTTGGGTGGTCTCTGATGACCAACATTTGAATTGGCGGCCTTGTGCATTAGCTGGTTGTACCACCCAAAGACTGCCGTTAAAAGGAAAGGGCCCGGGAGTAACTAGCGTCAAAAGAACTCAACTCTGTGCCCTCAGACCTCACTGGGTGACAAAAAGATCCAGAAAATAGATGAAAAATACAGAACACAAACTGCTACAAACCCGCTACTCCCCCAACCTCAGATTTCCCTTCATATTTACATCAATAAAATTGTTATACACCTCTTTTTTCTTTAAAATTGATGCATCTGTGCTATTCAATTAGAGAAATGTATTCATTTTCCTAGGCCAATCTAGCCAGAAAGTTATCAATGTATAGATCTTTGAAAGAACACATTTGGGACTCTGTTAAATTCTACTTGGTTATTTTATCTTCTTATTGCCATTGCTTCTTTCCTTCTACTTGTTTTCTGGTTTCTTTGTGCTCTTCCTTCTGAATTGCTAGCATTGAACTTTTGGTCACTAATTTTAGGATTTTCTCCTCTCCAATTAACATTTGATTGTTCCCTTCAAGTCCTATTTTAGCTGTATCTTATAGGTCATATTTTCATTTTCAAGGAATGTAAACCTAAGTATTATTATTTTTATTTCCCATGAAATGCCTTCTATGATCTGCGAAATATTTTTAAATGTATTCTCTTATTTCCGTATACTTTGGGTCTTCTAGATATCTTGTTATTGTTGAGCTCTAACAACTTCTTCAGAAGATGCGCTCGGCATGATTTTGCCCTTTAAGTCTATTGAGCATTATTTTATGGCTGAAATAAACAGCCTATCTTGGTGAGTCTGCCATTTGTATCCAGTACGAGTGAGTATTCTGCACTCATCAGGCCTAATACTTGAGACAGAAACAATGACGTTAGCTCATCGAGCACGTCACTGTTGTCTTTACTGGCATTTGGAGTTTGGCCCCTACCAAATGCATAGAGAGGTGTATTAAAATACCAAGTTATGACAGGATTGTCAATTTCTCCTTCTCTAAGTCTTTGCTACTTTGCGTGGCCCCAATTTTTGCCTAGCTCTTGAGCTAAGAACAAAAGCAAAGCAAAACAAACCACCAAAACCATATAACGTGGCTCATTCTCTTCCCTCCTCCGAAAAGTCAATCCCTTTCCAGAGTCTACCTTCATCTGTTTGCTCTCTAGTTCCTGGTGTCAAGTTCCTACCACTGCAAGTGGATTGATTTGAAAGAACTTACTCATTCATACCATATACTTCCCTTCAGCGTTTCCAGGTATTTTTGGTGTATTCCAAATAAGCTAACCATACCTGGAAGTAAGCATCTCCAAGAAATGTATTCTAAATAATTTGGTGGCTTCAGAGATAGAATTGATACCTTTTTTTGTTTGTGTGTTTTTGTTTTTGTTTTTGTGGGCATCACTGCTCTCCGGCGGTGGGAGTAGGAGGCCCAGCCCCACTGCTGGAATTGAACCTCCGTCCCCGTGGGCTGCAGTCCCGCGCACAACCACTACGCCTCCGGGGCTCAGCCCATAGAATTGATACCTTAACACAAATTAAATTTAACATTGAAATTGTTTATCCATCAACCACCCAAACCAAGTCATCTTTCCTAATATCAATGGTTCATATTCTACACCTTGCTAAAGCAATAGGGCTACCAATAGATGGCATCTCAAGTTTGGAAGGAATCTTAACTGCTTAAGCAACCATTCAAATATGAAACCCCACTCATAATCACCTGCTTCCTACACCTGACCTCACTCAGTGAGGAAAAATAACCTATATTCTACTAACTTGACAAGCAGTTGCCTGGACTATTAACTTTAAAAAGCAGTTGATTACATCTTTGGAGATTTTGTAGAATGTTGGAATCATCTGTCTCAGCTTGCTTTGAAATTTGCATGATTGGCAAACAAATTTGATCACAAATTTCTCGGATCTACATGTGACCTCCTCTCTGGGGTGTGGACAATGGGGTGGGGGGAGTGAAGTGGCACATTAGACAGTATAAGATACGAAGAGTCAATAACAATTTGTAAGTGATTGTAAGTTCATGATGGGTGGAAGGGGAAATATGGGGAGTTGGAGTTAAAAAAATAAAGAACTAGAGGAGAGAGGGGAAGAGGAGCTTATGCTGGAGGGGTCCAAGTAGATAATGTAGATGAATGTGGCAACATGTGTACAAATATTCTTAATACGAAAGATGTATTAAATGTTGCAAGAGCCCCCAATAAAATCTATTTTAAAAAATTGCATCATTATAAATTTCACCCATGAACCCCAATTTACCCCTTTGGACTCTTAGGGATAAGAAAAAGTCAAGTTTTTTGTTTTTTTCTCTAGAGTTTTTGCAACTCCTACAGGGGTCCTGGTGGCGTAGTGGGTCTGAGCTGGGCTGTGATTAATAGGATTGGGCAGTTTGAAACCCCAAGCAGCTCTGTGGGAGAAAGGATGGCCTTTCGACTCCCATCCAGGTCAACAGTCTTGCCAACCCCCAGGAGCATAGATGGTGTGGCAGTGAGTTTGGTTTGGGAGTTATTTATTGCATCATCCATGGCACCTGAGGTCAAACTTGTACTGATAGTGGTGTCAGTTTCTCTATCAGGAAGGCATTAGGAAATAATTAGAGTTAAAAATTGACAGTAGTTTTATTGATATACTTATTGCATGTCTTTATTATCAAATGAACATTCACTTGGAAACGTAGATCCTTTTATCATCTTAAAATAATAGAAAGAGAACGAAGAGAAGAGAAGGATGTGGGGAGAAAATCCATTTAGACGGGAATCTTTAAAAGTCGACTATAATCATGTTGGTGATAGATAAAGACATCATCTGATAAATCCACCTCTCTTCAGGGAGGCTCAATCCTATGCCTTAAAAAATAGGAATGTATCCATTTCACTTTCAAAGCTGTCCTTCAACCTCTACACTGGTTAACACGCTTTACCAGTTCTGACTGAAATCTTGCCTCCTCTGGCTAAGTTAGTCTCCACCAGTTTGGTCAGTAGTACCCATATAGGAACAAAATAAAGAATATATAATGGCTGAAGAGGTTAAAAGAAATAAAGGAATAGCAGGCTGAAGAAAAACCAGAGACAGAATTACAAGAGAATGAAAGATTATTTCCAGAAGGAGAGCAGGATCTGGGTTTGCTGGGGGTAAAAGTAGCAGAGGGTGGAACAGAGCAGCTTTCTTGGAATAAGGCTTTGACATGGCTGGTTATCTATAGTGCCTCCTTCATATTTCTGGGTCTTAATTGCTTTTTTGGAAAAATAAGGTGTGATTAGAGAAGCTCAGGTATCCTCTAATTCTGAATGAAGCTCATTCATTTATTCAACACTATAGTCAGTCTCTGTTTTATAACTGTTATATGGGCTAGTCCATCTTGTGAGTTCCGAGCCGATCAGAGTTTCATTCCCAAATTAACTGTGGATCCCTTGCTAGCCCTGGGCGAAACACATTAGTTTTAGTTGATTAATTCTTCTATCGGAGAAGACTGGTGAGTCCCAGCCTTGTGGTGGACCTTAGTTATGTATTGGGATACCCACTGTAAGGTCAGCAGTTCCAAAGCACCAGCCATTCCTCAGGAGATAGATAAGGCTGTCTACTCCTGTTTAATTTAGAAGAAGGAGGAGGAGGCCATCCGTCTTGTCCTGGAAATTCACAGGGGCAGTTCTACACTGTGCTATAAGGTAGGTTGCTATGAGTTCGTATCGACTTGATGGCAGTAAATTTTAATTTTTATTTTACTTGTAAGCTTCCATGAAGTCAGCCCAGGAAGATCAATACATAAATTATGCCATGGTCATCCTTCTGAATTACTCTTTTTCCTCCCCTCCAAAGGAGCAAATTTTCCATTTTCAGATCCCTTGCTGCACACCTTGGGTGAAGGACCTGAAGGGGTGGCAAGAGACCCAGTGGGATGCATTTCTTCTGGGTGGAGGCTGAGAAGCCGGATGGGTTGCAGCCCTACCTGCACATCTGCTATCTTCTGGTGACATGGGGTAAGTCCAAGAGTGTTGCTGCAAAATGCTTTATTGTCTTTATGGAACCAAAATATTAATATATCAAATTGGCAATCTGCTGTTTCTCAATATTTCTGAATATGGTGCTTCCTGCCCCACTCTGATCCCTCCCGCCTCTTTCCAAAAGGATTCTGCGCTCCAACTTGTACACATCAAAATGGCTGGCTTGGCATCATCCAGGGACTCAGCTGAAGTTCCTTTAAAGTGATTTTGGAATTGGGGAACAAAAAGAATGTGAAGGGGCAAGATTGTGGCTATAGGATGACTGGGTTTCCCAATGAGATTCTCATAGAACAACCCTGACCTCCTTCCAAGAATGAACAGGGGGAACTTTCCTGGACTCTTTCTTGCTTTTCTGAAATCATTTTAATGGAGGCTCATACAGCTCATATCACAATCCACACATACATCCGTTGGGTCAAGCACATTTGTACAAATTTCAACAAGTAGAAATTCTTTCTATTTGAGCCTTCGGTGTCAGCTTCTCATATTTTTTTTCCTTCCTCACTCTTCTCCCTCCCTCATGAGCCCTTAATAATTTATAAATTCTTCTTCTTCTTCATGTCTTGATTGACAGATCTCTCCATTCACCCACTTTTCTGCTGTCCACCCCCCTGAAAGGAGGTTATATGTAGGTTCTTATGATCGATTCCACCTTTCTCCTTCCACCTTCTCCTTCCCCTCCTAGTGTGGCTACTCTCAGTATTGGTCCTGAGGGGTTTATCTGTCCTGGATTCTCTATGTTTCCAGTTTTATCTGTACCCATATACATGCTCTGGTCTAGCAGGATTTGTAAGGTAGAATTAGGATCATGATAGTGAGGAGAGGAAGCTATTAAAGAACAGGAGGAAAGCTATGTGCTTCAATAGTGCCATACTTCACCCTTAACTGGTTCGCCTTTTCCTTGTGTGGGATGGCCAATTGTCTACACATGGGCTTTGGGTCACCACTCCACACTCCCCCTCACTCACATTGATATGACTTTCTGTTCTGGGTCTTGAATGCCTGATACCTAATCCCATCAGCACCTCATGATCACACAGGCTGGTGTGCTTCATCCATGTGGTCTTCGTTGCTTCTCAGCTAGATGGCCACTTGTTTATCTTCAAGCCTTTAATACCACAGATGCTATATCTTTTGATAGTTGGGCATCATCAGCACTCTTCCACACATTTACTTACGCACCCATTTTGTCGTTGGAAAGGTGAGCCTCACAGAATGTTGGGTTATTAAAACAAAGTATTTTTGTGTTGAGGGAGTACATGATAGAGGCCCAATATCCACCTGCTCCCTCAATACTTAGTATATAAATATCTATGTAGATTTACACGTATATATACATAAATTTATTTCTCCATCATATATAAATATATTTGCAAATATACATGCCTATATTTAGACCTCTATAAATTCCCTTTGTCTCCTAGTTCTTTCCATTATTTCCTTTTACTTTCCTCTTGTTCCACTATCGTAGACCTTCATGCAGGTTTCAGTAATTCCTCTTGGTTACATTGCCCTTGATCAAGTCCTACCAGACATCCTACACCCTCCTTGCTCTCAATTTTAGATCACTTGTTGTTCACTTGTCCCCGAAGTAGCACCCGCTTCTTCCCCCATCCCATCTTCTGCCTCTCCAAGAGCCATGGGTCCCCTTGTTCTCTCCTCTGGATTGTTTATCTTGCCTATCTTAGCTAGTAGACATGCAGAAGCAATAATAAGCACCAAAACAAAGCAGAGCAAAACTAAGCAACAAGAAAAGAGAAAAACGACACAACAATCACACCCAAAAAGAAAAGCCTATAAATAATTTCAGGTCTGCTTTTGACCTTTAGGAGTGTTTTCTGGTTGAATCTGATGGGGTGCCACACCCAAGCCCCAAAGTCAGGTATTTTGGGGTATTCCCTGGGGACTTCATTGTTCTGGTCCTCTTGCTGCTCTGCTGCATGCCCATAGCATCTCACCCTAGAGTGTGGGGTTAGATCAGGCACAGTTGCTGCACTGTGTCTCATGCTGTCCCTCATAGCACTATGGATCAGTGAGGGACGTTGTGTCTCATGGTCGGATTGCCAGTTTTGTCCTCTCTGTGCATTGGCTGCTCTGAGCAGGAATATTGTCCCTGAGGCTTGATCTTCAGGGCTATCTCTTCTTCCCTCTTCTCTGTGGTGAATTCTTCTGGGGGGGAGGGAAGGAATACAGTATCCATGCAGTTGGGATTGGGGCTGGCCCTACAGACCTCTCTATTGGTTCCCTGCTTTACAGATGGTCTTTTTCTTATTGATATAGTTTTCCACTTTTTTTCTTTATTTGTCTCCCTTTTTAATAGAGTGTCAGGCACTTTAAATGTACTCACTACTGCAATGCCAAAAAAAAAAAACAAAAAACCCAGGCACATCAAGTCAATTTTTGACTCATAGGGTTTCTGAGACATTACATCTTTTTATAAGCCTTTTTTTGGATATTATTATCAATTTCTACAATGGTATAGAATATAAAACACTGTTGAGAAAAAGAAAATATATGACTATTATTGTAAGAAAGTTATTTTAAGACCACAATGCATGGATTGTTGATCTGCACAGATTAAACACTTGGGTAAACATCTTCCCAGTAGACTCTGGTGGTAGTCCTCTGTCCTTTTAGAAAACCTACCAATATGATTCCTCTTGAATCCCCTGAGAACAGTCCTTTTTGAGCTTACCCTCTGCCTTGAATTTAACCGGTTCAGTAGATATCTTCTTGGAGTCCACTGTTTTGATTGAACTCCCTTTTTTAAAGAAGACATCTCAATGAGGTAAGATAAGTGTGTTCCTGAGAGAACATGTCTGCAGCCATCTACTGATGCCAAAGAGATGCTTAAACACTTGGTATTGGGAACCCTTGGAGCAGTGGTTTTGCACTTCCTCTTCAACTATCTTTGCAACCGCTCCAGAGCTTAGTGCTCATCCACAGAAAAGTTCTGAATGCTGGTTTGCCTGTGGAGTCTGAGTTCTTAAGAGGCATTTCACCCTAATGTCTATGTTGGAGGAAGAGAAGATTGTTTGAATGGGCATTTGCATGCAGATAGGATTCAGAGCTGTTTTTAAATGTAACAAAATAGCAATTACCTATCATGTTCTAATCCAGCAGTCTTTAATTTCTGAGTGGACCCTTACAGAGCTATTAGTTATTAGAGGCTTAGGCTTTAGCTCTCTGTGTACGTTGTAATGCCACCAACACTGGTAGTTTTGATGAGGGGCCTTTTAATCTTTGGTCAAATGCCAATGGCCTGCTCCCTTGGGGAATCTCCTAGGAACCGGGCACCATGTGACTTTGCTTAGGCCGGCTTGCAGCAGCTGTCTTACCCAAGCCATCATTTAGAGTCTGTCAGTCATGTCCCACATTAAGGAACCTGCTGAGAAGATGCTGGACTCCGGTCTTGCTCTCCATGTGCCAAGTCAGTGGCCTGGTGGGAACTACACTTACCTAGAGGAAAGGGCCCATTGGCAATTCACACAGAAGGCACGTCGCACAGCCTCCGCTTTCTTCTCTCACTACCCTTGGATGGGAGGGAGAACTGGCTGTACTCACACTGCAACCCTGCTATGCCTGTTGCCCCTCAACTTTACAGTAGGAAGACAGCACCAGTCCACGCCGAGCTGTTCTGTGCACATGCCCCCTCCTAGGTTTCCATGCCCTCATCTGTATAACGAGGGATATGGAAGCTTGCGTGATACTGTCGTGACAGGTAGCTGGGGTTGGAAATTCTGTTTCATCAGTCATTCACTACCATCTTCATTCATGATCCATCTTCAGGCAGGTGTATAAGCTCCCTGTGCTACCACAGTTAAATATGCAGAGAGAAGATAATATTGGAACCAATTTTGTAGGGTTCTTGTCCCCCTAAGATCCAGAAGCACACAAATGCATACTGCTTAGACCAGGGCCCACTATATAATACTGATACTATTCACAGTGGCTGGTCCACAAGAAGCATCCATCAATGTCACCTATTGTGGTAGTTGCATCATCTGTTGTCAAATTTAGATTTAAGAGGGAAAGGCTGGAGTTTATTCTGTGAAGGTATCATTTGGAGGCTTGGAGGTGCTAAGGGAATAAGTAGGTCACTGGAGACCAAATAACTGGCTCCTCGAGAGGCTCTCCTGTGAACAAGTCACATGGAGCTACACAACAGGCTTGGAATACCCTGCCAGAGCTGGTATGCTTTTACTGCCACTGGATCCACAAGACTTTCCACCCACTGGTCTGTGAACTTCCTGCCTTCAGCATCATTGCATGAGTTGTGGGAGTCCAAAGAGGAACTTACAGATTGGTATCGGATACATGGGCTAATATTGGACTTATGAACTTGATCTGGACTGGGCTGGGATGTCGTCTCACTATTCAATTGCTCTTGTATAGAAAGCTCCTTCTTATATACATGAATGACTATGAATTTGTTTCTCTAGTCCACCCAGACTAACACACCTATTATTAGCATTTCTAGGTGTATAAAGTAAGTTTCTACCTGATAACATTCTTTCCTGTCTGACCTCCTGCTTGGGTATCTCTTCAGTGGGTTGAGCATTATTTGTGTTCTGAACCAGGTTCTAAGGACAACCTGCTCTTCAGTGATAAGTTGATCTGTTAGTGAATTGACTCATAAATATCGGCAAACCGCCAAGTGAGTTGGCTGCAGTGTGTGTGTGTGTGTGTGTGTGTGTGTGTGTGTGTGTGTAGAGCTGTGGGGCATGGACGCTCATTTCAACTTAAACACTGTCTTCTTGGTTCACTAAGAACTTCTAGCACCTCTTTTAGTATTTTAGGGAAACTCTCAGAACATGTGTCTCAAAGTTAAAAATCCACTGGTATTCTCCTTTCTTACATTTTCTGGAGTGGAATGGGGAGAATATTTTCAAGGAGTCACGAGGAATGGGATGTAGCTTCCTTGGCCCCTACGTTATCCCACAGACTTCATACTTTTACAATCAGGAATAGGTGATGCTTGATGTCTTAAATGTCAAGAGGATGAGTGCCATGACCTTTGAAGGCTCCCCAGATCCAAATTCCAAGGAGCTGTGTTGGAAGGGACTACTTGTAGGGCATCTTATCAAGCGTGGTTCTCATAAGTGCCACTAGATTGGATAGGATTTCTTATCAGGAATAAGGACACCTGAGGCCCCTTTGTAAGTCCCTGGGGAAGCAGAACCTTTGGGCTGTTACATACTCTTTCCCAGGCATCCTTCACCCTTTCTTTAACTAAGAAAGGGAGTGAGTGGATGATGAGGTCAGAAGACTTTTCTCATCTCTAACCAAAGCCAAAGGACTCTCAGGGTGTGCAAATGTTTAAACCAAAAGGTGGGTGACAGGAACCACAAGGTACATCGGGAAAGAGGCCTGGCAGCTATGTCTGAAAGATCATGACCTTGACCAGCCTATGGAGCAGCTTGGCTCAGAACACGGGAGATTTCCCCAAGTCCGAATGGACTTGGTGGCACCTGACAAGAGCAGTAAGCCCACCACATATTCTCTAGCCTCCTGATATCTCAAGGCAGCTTCTGGGCTCAATGTCATGGATTGTGTGCTAATGACGTCACCGGTTTTTCCAGTTGACCTCCCAGTCCACAGACTGGAATCTCCTGTCCTTTCTCTGACAGGCCCAGGGGAAAATGCACACGGTCATGGGTGTCAGCTTGAGAACCCAGCCACCTTGAGATGCTGCCTACACACAGTCATCTCCGATGTGCTTTCACTCCAGACGTCACCTGGCTGGGCTGCTAACCAGTCAGAGCTGTCTGTTGCAGAAGCCTGTCCTGTGGCTTCTGAGGTGGCCGAGAAAAAGTAATACAAAGTCCTCAAGTGTATTCCAGTGAAGACTGTTTGCACCTTTGGGCGGTGCAAACAGTGATCAAGCTCTGTGGCTAACCTAGTGGTGCAGGCTTAGAGGCTACCCAGAAGAAAGTCCTGCAGACCTTAAAGACCTGCCATTGGAAAACCTTTTGAGCACAGTTCCAGTTTTCAATGAGGCAACTTGGCAGTAATTAGTACAAGAGATTCAGGCAGACAGAGGTAGGTCTTCTCTTCACCCGTGAGGTCACCATGTGTTGGGATTGGCTCCATGGTACTTCCTCACCGTTGCAGCCACAAAAGGGGTTTAATAACCTCGATTTTCTCTCTCTGTCATCAGAGTGCTCAGGAACCTGACCTTGGCCAGGTCTCCGAGCCCTGGGCCTCTGCCTTCTGAGACCTTCTAGGGAACCTTCCTGCCCTAAGGTTCTTGAGTGGTCAGAAGCTACTACTTACCTTGATATATTATGAAAAGACCTATTTTTCTGTTTCATCTCAACTTTTAGCGACCTCTAATTTCAAGGGTGAAGGCACACTGGAGAAATAGTTGGCTGGTCAGTGGACACAGCTTAACAGATGAATGGAAGGGGCTCTCAACATGAGTAAAACTGAGTCTGAGATGTGAAATACAGACATATGTAATGAGGGTATCCCATTGTCCCAAAATGGAATTAATGGCAGTGTTATCGTGTCTATGTCAAATCCAGATAATAAAATTTTATGGACTCCCCCCCATGAAATATTTTGTTTATGTCAGAGGGAGCTAATCTACTGTTTTCTGGTGGTGGTGGGTTTTTTTCTTTCTTTTTCTTCACTTCCCAGCCTCCACCATTTCCCCTGCCCTCTTTGTCTCCTGAGGCCTATTCCCTTTGGAAATGCATTAGTTACCTAGGAAACCTTAATGTCATTTTTTTATGAGTGGGGTTCAGTGCAGCATAAAGTTAATTTATAGGGTGGTTAGGAATGCATGTCATGACTGGTGAAATAGGAGCCTTTATTATGATTTCTATATCCACCTGTGTGGTGGGAATATATACCTTCTCTCTGTCTATGGGCAATTCCTTGCAGCAATTATGAATGCATATACTATTTCGCAAAATGAGTTGATTCATTGTTGCTCAAGGCAGTTCATTATCTTGTTCAGTGTCAGCCGTAGAGCATAATTAGCAATAACAACAAACCAATAGTAAGCCAGGCAATCTGTTTAGAGTTGAAGGATACGGTGGAATCTCCTTTGAAACGATTAAGCATTCCTGCCTTGAGGCAGGGAATGAAGAAGAGGAGATTTGAAAATCCTCCTACTATGTTTCTAGCCCCTATGACACCAACATCAGAACGCTGTAGACATTCTAACCTTGTCCACCATGTCATCCTGCTCATTTCTTGACCTCTGTCCAAAGGAGGAAAACGTGCATTTATGAAATGACATGAAGACAACACGTCAAAAATAGACCCAGGAATGGGTTTGGGGCTTACACTAAATCCTACCGTCATGTTAGGAACAACTAGTTCTTGCATCCTGGCCCTGCTGGATTCTTGCCCTCCGGAAGGAAACACAGAGGAGACAAGTGCTCTACTCAAACATGGCAAAGAAATTAGATGGTTCCCGGCTATTAGACCGAAATAGTGCCTGAAGCCTTTAAAACTTGTCTCCAAGCAAGCAGCCATGTAAGCGAAATGTCAACTGAGCCCACATAGAAGAAGTCACTGAAGGATTGTGAAGCATGACCTCCGCCATTGAAGGCAGGATTCATATCAGAGCCTGAAGTGTGAGAATCTGGGTTGCAGAAGACTGTGGATGACAGTGGAAGCACAAGTTCCATTTGTGGAATTACAGAGGAAATAAAGCTCTGGTGAACTCCCTCTCCACAATTGAGGGATAGGAGGAAAGCGGTTACTGAACAGAGTGCAGAAGAGAGTTGAGTCTAGAAAAATCAAAGACATATATTTGACTTGAACAGTTAACTGTGTCAGTGGGTCCCACCTAGGACGCAGACTGCATGTGATCTGGTTTCCACAATTTTGGGCATATTTGGTTTTTGTTTATAAATATTAGGGTGTATCTGAGACGGGCTCAGTCACTGGTGGTGGTGGGGGGGGATCACCCTTTTGAAATTGTGTCACATATTTGACCATTTGGGGGTAGGTGGCTAAAACCCAGGATTGATGAGCCTATAAATGGAATTAGGGATTCTGGGGGAGGGGTGTACAGTGGTGGTGGTGGTGAGTGAAAGAAAACCTATGTCAAGCAGCCCCTGTCAAAAAGGAATATTTGGAAAGTGATCATGGTAGCAAAAAAAAAAAAAATGGTAGCAAGAGCCAGATAGCTCTTGTTCTTGGTCCATGCTTTTGTCTTATTTTGCTTTGCTTTGTTCCCCTTGTGAACCTGGAGGACAAGCCTTGGGACCTCAGTTTCTTGACAATTAAATGCAGCGTGGAGAGGCGGAACAATTTGATCTCTGCATCCCTGCTGTGTTTAGGGAGACACCATTCATTAACAACAAGTTAGTGTTCTCTCAAGAAGACAGAACTTGTAGGGAAGGCCTGGGCTTGCTAATAAGCAAAGATAAACCCCTGTGGACAACTGCACCCACTTTGAAAACCAGGAAGAATGCCTCATTCTCCAAGACAATTGGAAGGAGTTTGCTAATGGCAGGATATCTTGTGTGAGTGTTGGCTCCTAAGATGATAGTGAGTATGCACGGTGCAGGGATAGGTGCAGGAATAGATGGGCAGCCAGACTCTTCTCTGAGGAATGCTGAGCCACCGTAGGGTAACGTGCAGTTATTCCTCGCCCTTCAGTCCCAGTCCCTGTGCAAACACCTTTTGCGTTCACTGCAATTGTTTCGGAAACAGACTTTCAGGCTCCATCCATTCAAGTAGCTGCCTGGGTGGGTGAGGGTGGGGATGGATGGGGTGGAGCAAAGAAAAAAGCCTGCAGCCATTCTGTCAGACCTCTCCACAGCGCCCTCCTGCAGTGGAAGATGTGAGAGTGGAAATAATTTAGAATCAGCTAAGATTTGAAATACATTTTACTCATCTCAAAGGAGAGAGAGAAGAACAATGCAGGAGGGCAAACATTCAAGGCATGGTCTAGGGGGAGAAAGCAAGATTGTCTTTGCCACGTATGGTCAAGGAGGATACAACCCTTGGAAGGCCACTGGGCACAATTCTCTCATTTCCTGAGTCAATATGTCACACTGAATTAATCACAGGCTGCTAATGCACAAGACCCCTTTCCTGCCGCATGCAGTGCCCCCCTGCCCCCAACACGCATGCGTGCGCGCGCGCACACACACACACACACACACACACACACTCCACTCAAAAGATTAAGACTAGATGGATGTTGTTTTCACTGGATGAAGGCATAATTCATTCTATCATTTCCCTTTCTGTCCTGTTCAGTATTTCAACCACACAGTGGTGCTATTGCAAAAGCTAAGGGTGGGCAAAAGGCACCTTCTCAGAATTTGCTGCAAGAGAGAGTTGTGTAGAGGGGCTTTCAAGAAAAGACGTCTGGTTTTCACAAGCTGCTCTCCAGATTCAGGGCCTCGCCCTCAGATGAGGCAAAGAGAAAACGAAAGTTCAGCAACCTAAAAATACAATTAACAGATGGATGGCCAAGGCCGACCAGGGAGGATACTGAGGGGGAAATGACACAGCTCGCTGAGAAAGGTCCAGTGCTGGGGGGACATTGATCCCCAGGATGAAGGTCTCAGGCACACCTTCCCAGCTCACTTCTCAGTCCTGCCCTTTGCATTCCTTGTCTAAAAGGGTGTCCTGGCCTTTAAAAAACAAAAGGAAAACCCCAAGGACAACAACCACTGGGATCTCTCTTTAGAAAAACGGATTTGCACATTGGTCATAATAATATGCAGTTCCGAGTGACTGTGCTGTACCGAATCATCTTTCTGTCTCATCTTTTCAAAAAAAAAAAAACCCTCCTATGTCCTTCTCTACCCACCTCCTTCTTCCATTACCTTCTCTCTCTCTCTCTCTCTCTCACACACACACACACACACACACACACACACACACACAAAGCCTTCTTGGCAGATGGAGATCAAGGAGGCCACTACCTAGTCTTCTTTACAACCGAAAAGAGAAGGACTGATTTCAGTCTTGAGTGGAAAGACAGTCAAGGAAAAGGCAGGAGGGGTTTCCTTCTCATGAGAGGTTGTCTGGCAAATGATATCTCATTTCCAAAAAAAAAGGTCTCAGTGTCCCTGCCCTTAAGAGAAAGTCAGTCTCTCTCTCTCCTCTCTCCTCTCTCCCCTTCCCTCAGTAGTCCCCCTCACTGCCCCCACCTGCAAGGCATCACACATATTTGGCAAGATTAAGGTGTCGCCTCTCATATTACAAGGCATGTTGATCCAGGGCAAAAAGAGCCCCACCGACTCAGGACAAAGCCCCTTCTACTTAGGAAACAATACAAACACTCCTGCTTCCACCGCCCAAGTCCTGAGGCAAAGCCAGACCACCAGTCAGTGCAAAGTATCTGCAGAACGGATCCGGCTCTGAAACCCACAGCCGTCAAGTCCTAGGAGTTTTCCAATTTAAGTTTGTGCCCCCACCCCTTCTGCTCCTCCCAGCTCACTGGCTGGTGACCTAGGGCCTGCAGGCAGATCAGCCCGCACAAGTTTTTAACCCATTCCTCCTGCAACAGGAATCATGCCCTGCAATCTGCTGGCTCCCTGTAGCTTGGGGAGCAAGAGAAAAGACCCCAGTGACTCTGACTCACGCTTGCTCTTGGGGTTTAAAAACCCCTAGGTCTCAGTCCCTGGAGCTGACACTAGGGCTAGAATCTCTTTCTGACCGATTAGGGAAGGCAAGAGGGGAAGGAGGAGCGGGGGCAAGTGCGGGGCGTGGGGGAGGGAGGGAGGGAGGCGGGCCAGAGCTGGGGGAGAAAAGCAGAAGCCCACAGAGCACGCCCACCCCCAGACTCCACGGTGCAGTGTGGCGGGGAGGAGGGGAGAGCTGGGCAGACAGCCTAACTAACCTGGGCTGGCAGAACACCTCGATTTGGGCGCGGGAAGAGCCGCTGAAGGAGAAACCCAGTCCTTGCGAGGGACCACAGGAGGGGGCACCTGGGCCTCAGTGGGCGTGTCGGTCGTTTTCCACGTGGCAGCCCCCACCAGCCAGGATAATGATGGGGCAGGTACAATCTGTCTGGGGGAGCCACCCCCAGACACCTGGTCCCTTTCCTCCGCCTTCCACCTGGCAGCCTCTCAGCAAGAGCTCGGGCATGATGTGGTAAGGCAGAGCTCTAGTGTCTCTCTCCCCGCGTGGGGGCACGTTCTCAACAGTGGCCAGGGATTTGGATGCGGAGCCTTGGCCCGTAGGGAAAGGTAGACGGGGTGGCTGAAGAAGACTCCCCGGGCTGCAGTGCTGGGAGGAGAAGGCATCCACTCCACCCCATCCCCCAGTCGCGTGTGAATCCAAAGGTCTGGCCTTGGGTTGGGCAAGGTGTGGCTGCCACGCAGGGAGTAAGGGTGGGGGCTCCTCCCCGGGGATGGGGTATCCTTCCCCTAGGACCCTGAGCCCAGAGGGCTGGGAGCGCGAAGCTCCCACCGCTTACCAGATCTGAGTGTTCTCTGCCTCTAAGTGACTTGCCCCCCCACCCCCACCCCACCCCTATCAATGGCAAACAAGAGGACCTCAAGCTGGTACATTTCCAGAGAATGAGTTCCCAGCAAGTGGGGTCTAAGGAGCAGCTTTGGAAATAAAAGAGTTCTCACCCCACTCCCCCTTTTTTTGTGTGTGGGGTGGGCATGGATCTACTAGAGGGAAAGTTAAGTAGGTGTTTTCGGGAAGCTAAGGAAGACCTGTGCTTGGTGCTCGCCTGCCGTTTGTGCTTCGCGCTTGCTCTCCCGCGGGCAGACAGACTCTTGGGTACTGGGCTACTGGGGCGCACCAGGGCCCAAAGATCCTAATTTGGAAGGAAGGGGCTTAAGGAGAAGTTGGAGGCTAAGCGAAATGGGAAGCTCCGATCCAACCGCCACACTCTCCACGCTCCAACACACACACACACACACACACACACACACACACCCCGCCCCCTCCCCCACGCATCTCTGACCTGACCTCCCCCGAAGGTCTGCTCTGCTCGGGCGCCCTGGGTCCTGCTCCCCGGCAGGAACGGAGCATTGGCTGGGGAGCTAGTGTCCTCGGGAGTGTACCTTGGGTGTGGGATGTGGAGACAAGGGACAAGGGAGCGTGGTAGGGGGTGGGGAGAGGTCTGCAGCTGGAAGGGTCTGGGGTTTGGAGGAGGGGTTTACACATCCGATCCAAACAGCCCGAGGGAAGGGGCCACGGAAGGCCCCAGCTCCACGTCTCAATAAATAAATAAATAAATAGCCCCACACAAGCCAACGGAAAAGCTTCCTCCCAGAGACCCCAGATCCATTTTTTTCCCCACGAAAAATAACAAATAAGACAGATTGAAGACATTAACGTGTAAAATAGAGTGAACATTTAAAACAGTTCGTTCGCTCAAGAACCTCTCCGGGGAGGGGGGCAGTGTGCTGGAAGAATACTGCGCCTTCGCAAATGTGTTCGTTGTTTTGAGTTCACCGGGTTTGTTTTCGTTTAAATAGACCCAAAAAACGACCCCTTCTCCCCCACCCCCACCCGCTTGGTCGGCCGAGGGGAGCGCGCGGGGAGCTGGGGCGCGGGGCGGGCGCGGCGCGGAAGGGGTTAAGGCGCTGAGCGCAGAGCCATCTGGCCGGGTTGGCTGGTTATAACCGCGCAGATTAGGTTCGCGGGACTCAGAGTTGAAGGCTCCTCTCCGACCCAACAGCTCGGCGCGCGGCCCCCGCCCCAGAGCCCGGCGCAACGACTTTCTGCCCTTCCCTTTCTTTCTTCCTCCCCCTTGTCCCCCCCACCCCGGCTGGGTGGTGGCGACGGCAGGGTGGGGGACTTTGAATGACCGAGCTGGTGTCCACCTTTCTCTTCATGTCGACGTCCCTGGAAACAGCCACGCGGATGCCATGGTTACTTCGGCCACGGTAAGGGGCAGCGCGCCCGCAGGCTGGGCAGGTTAGGGGTGGGGGGCGCGTGTAAGTGGTTTTCCCAGGGACCGGCCTGGGAGGGGGGGACGCGGAGAGCAAGTCTGTCCCCCGACTGTGCACCCCGCCCCACCCCCACTTCCACGGCGCCTGCCGCTCCGAAGTTTGCGCTGGGATCTGCAGCGTCTGGGGCGCCCTGACCATCTCCCCAACACGCACAGCCTCGCACGCACTCACACACGCGGACACCCCTCCCCACCTCCTCCCGCGAAGTCCCTCGGTGGCTGGAGGACCGGCGGCCCTCAGTCTGGGAAAGTGATCAGGTTTAAGGGACCGGGATTAGAAATTGGAGGGGGGGGGGAGTGGAAGCGTGGAGGCGAGGGGAAATGGGGACTAAGGAAGGGCTGCTCCCCCAACGCACGCCTGCCTTTCCCGAGAAGGTTCCTCACGCCCCCCCCCCGCTTCCCCCCCCCCATCCCACCCCACCTCCGGTAACAAAAGGGGTTGTTGGCTGAGCGGGGCTGGGAAGAGACTGGGTGCAGACTCACACGCGCCCCGCACCCTGTTCATCCTGCTCATTTAGGCTCCAGCCTCTGGGTTCGCCTCCCCCCACCCTGTGGCCCCAAGCGTGGGCTGGGGGAGGGGAAGCGGAGCCTTAGACCCAGAAGGTGGCGTCCACCCCTGCCAGTTGGGAGTGCTTGTCCCGTGCAGCATTACCTGCACTCGTCTCTACCAAGGCTACCCCACCCTGGCACTCGGCGCAGATGGGGGGGCTCTGCCCATAGTCCGCACATGCACATCTGGGATTCTGCAGGCGAGTGGCGGGCGCCCGGGCCGTCAGGGGTGGTTGCCTTGCGGGTTCCCAAAGCGGGTTCTATGAACTTGAGGCAGTGTTGTGGGGAGGCTGGGAAACCCAGGGGCCCGCGGAACCTCCTCCTCTGGGTTAAGAAGACCCCAACGGATCAGATTGCTCCACTGCACCCCAAGAAATCAGCTCCTAATGCGACCTGGGACCCTTGGGAGCAGTAGGTTCTAGACAGTAGGTACCGGCTGGCCGTGGGACTCAGACAGGGCAGGGCAGGGGTGGCGTCCGCCGCCGGAGTAGGTGCGTGGCCTAGGCGGTGCAGCTTCTTTTCGGATGCGCCGCAGATGACCTGAGCTGGGTCGCGGGGATAGGACGGGGTGAGGGCCCCAGGACCAGAGAGAATCCTTTCCGTGGATCTGTTGCCCCAGCGCAAGTCCAGGTCCTGCGAGCAAGACGCTCCTGCTGGACTGCAGGCGGCAGGCTCAGGATCGGAGTCCAGACAACTCCCAGGATGCAGCCAGGACGCTGGGTTCCATGCAGGGGGTTTGGGAGACTCTGCTCCTGTGGACTTGTTTATGTGTGTGAAGCTGGGCGGCGGCGGCAGCGGCGGGGAGGGGAGGAGAGAATAGAAGGGGGCTGGTTTGTTTTTCTTAACAGTCTGATTACTGAAGCCAGCCTAGCTGGAGACCAGCTTTTTCAGGAAAGGCTGCCCGCTCCCACCCTGTCGCCCAGCATCAAGCCAGAAAAACCTCCACGCGTTTTGGTCAAAATGGGAGCCCATGATAACCTAGAGGGAACTTTTCAATGGCTCCTCTCTCTAAAGAGGAAGGCATTCACCAGCAAACCGAGCCCACAATTTCTTCTGGACTTAACAGCACAAAGAAAGCTGAAGGGTGGCATTTGGGAGATCAAATCCAACCACCTCCCCATGGACACCTAGACCTGGGTGTGGGGTTGGGAGTGCGAGAGTGTTGCTGGGAAGAAAGCAGGCCAGAGGGACCTGTGGCCCTTGGTGAGGACCTGTTGTTGTGGCTGGGAGTAGAGAATGTGGTTCTGAGCCAGCAGGGGTCTGCTTTCCTCTGGAGGGAGACAGTGAACTGCCCTTGCTTGTTCTTGCTCTGGAAAGGGAGGGGGTGGGAAGACAGCAGAGGGGCAGAAGCGATTTCACGCGCTGTGTGTGCATGCATGCATGCATGCATGCGAGCGTATGTTTCCAAGGTGCTCTGTGGAATGGGCACATGTGTGAAGAGCCCGTGGGAACACAGGTGTAGCTGATAGGAATTGTGTGTCTGGAAGAGCATCAACGCAGTGGAGGTGCAGCTCTCAGAGACAGATGGCTCCTGCCAGCGTGCAGGGATGCAGGGAGTGGAGTGGTGTGGGAGGGTGGCACTGTGTGTTGTATGAAAGAAAGATAGGGTGCCGGAGGATTACCAAGGGGATATGTGTGCCAGGGCGGGGAAAGGATTATCTCTGAGGAAAACAGAGTGTGAACTTTATGATGAGTGTGCGCTGGAAAATTAGGCCCCAGCGTGGGGCATTTGGAGGGGGGTGGTGGGAAATAGAAAAGTGAGGACTCAGGCCATCTTGATGGAGAGACTTGTCATTTATAGTGTAGACCAAGGTGCTAGGTTGGTGCCTGCCGTTTTGTTTTGCTTCGCTTTCCCAGAGAGGTGGGGACTGGAGAAGGCTAATAACCAAAGGATGTACATCTAAGGGGGAAAGGCTTTGTGTGTGGCACCACTGCAGATTGCAGTGAGTCTAGGGATCTAGTCCACACGCCTCCCGGCAAGGACACAGGTTGATAATGGCAAATGGGCTTCTTACTTAACAAGGAAATTCACCATCACCAATTAATATTGATAATTAATTAAAATGTACGGAATGCTCACTGGATTCTCCGCTCTGGGCTGGTACTGGAACATGGCACCATGCCCTGGAAAAATTCCTTCATGGGGTTCAGCTGACTACTACCATTTTGCCAGGATAAAGAGGGAAGAGTTTCATGCTGGCTGAGGTTTCTTCAAGGTCTGTCATTCAGTTTCTGGAGATGTTTGTGGATCTTGGGGGCCAAAGGAAAGCTGCCTTGAAAGACAGCTGTGGTTTGGTAAGAACGTAGCATAGAGAAAGGGGTGCTGTGTGGATGTGCAGGCTGAGGGGGGAGTTGGGATATATTGCAGTTCCTTGTAGAGTGGTTGCCCTCTCGATTGGCATGTATGCTTCCTCTGCCTTGGGGGCCCGAGTTTCTGAGAATGGGCAGTATTACCTCCTTACTGATAACAACACAGACATGCCTTGTGTAGCTGAAGGAGCTAAGAAGATGCAGGTGGAGAGTGTTAGCCTTCCTGTGTCCTGGTCTACTGATGAAGAGTTAACTTCATGTGTGCGCTCACACGTGCGCAGTACAGAGCTGGGCGAAAGTAACTGGAAAGAAGCTGGCTGGGAGGTAGGAGGAGTCTGTGGTCTAGCGTTTGGGAAAGTATGTGACAGTGTTTTCAAAGGCTTTGAAGGGACTCTGTGTGTCTGAAGAAGACGGAAAATGGTCTTACAGACTCCAATGTGACAGCATGGAACAAAGGTAGAGATAAAAGGCAGACAAACACCCAGTCTGCAACAGCGGGCTTCAACATCGGGAGGATTGTAAGGATCAATCAAACCACAGGGTCAAGTCGTGGTTCCTTCTCTTGAAGGTGGGGTTGCGGTGAAAACTACCTTCCAGGACCCTGACAGACAAGTCATTTGGGGAAGCATTTGGTGTTCCAAGGGGGGGGGGTGGACGATAAATGAAAGCTTTGCCCTGAAGTGGCCTGGGAGGTAATTAATTCAGGGTGAGAGTCAGGGCATGCACCTGCTTGGCTGGTCCAGATGATGGAGAAGCCCCTCGTAGAAGGCTCTCCCCATATTCCCCAGGGAATATGTTTGGCAGGACCTTATGTGACTGATGCCATTTCTGAATCCACAAAGCCACAGTCATACTATCTTGAGCGTCTAGGAGCTTTCTTTCAAAAATATCCATAGAGATGGTTGGTTGGTTTCAGAAAATCTGTTGGTGAATTCTTTGGAGGATAGTCTGGTGGAATGGAAAACTCCTGATTGGGAAGGCCTTGTGGGATTCTAGCAGGAGCCGTTGGTGGAGGCCCTCAAGATCAGTCCTTCCAAGCCACCAGCCGACCTCTGGGAAGGACAGGGCCTCTCACTCCTGCAAACAGCTCGGAAGCTCACGGGATCCATTCCACCTTGCTTCCATAGGCTTATCATAAGTTGGCCTTGACTCAGTGGCAGGGAGGCTGGTGTGCTGTTCCTGTTTATTGGGAATTCTAGTCCAGTTCTGACGCTTGAAAGTCGTCTGGGCTTTAGGAAGTTTTGGAATCATGCTGACCCTCAATTTCCCTTTCTCTTCTCTATTAAATGGTGCTGTGTCCAATGGTGTGCAGAGGAGAAAAATTTACTCCTCTTCCCCGCTCCTCCCCACCCTGGTAGTGGAGGGCAGGGTGAGGGCTTTAGGAGTGCAAGGCTTTGCTCGCACTGGAAGTCTGATTGGATGCACGTGCTCCTTGGTGCCTGAATAATTGTAAAAATGGATTCCCTACCTCTTCCCTTGACCACGGAAGTTGACACAATAGTCTTGGGGTCTGTAAGTCACTATATAAACAGAACTGTCTGAAACTGTCTCTGTTTACTCCTCCAGACCGTGGAGGTTTGTAAAACTCTGAATCCAAACAAGATTATCCCAAAGAAAGGTGGTCCAGGGATCAGTGTTACTCAGGATCAGAGGCAGATACTTCACTGTCCTTTAACTCCAGCAGTTTGCACAGCAGGGCAACACAAATGGGACTTGGAGGGTCAAGAACTCAGTCCATGGAGCAGGCTCCACTTGAGTAAGAGGAAGAGAGGCCAGCTGGACTTGTTTTTCTCTCAACTGTGGATGGCTAGCCAGGAAGAATTGGCCTGGTAAGAGCAGTGCTTGGCCTTTGGACCTGTAAGTGCCGTGTGTCCAGTCAAGTCCATGGGAGAGCCGCTTTTCCCAGACACGGACACGGAGAGACCCAAGGAACCACACCGATACTTCTGAGGCCTCCCAGTAGTTCATACGTGCTGTCGACTCCTGGCTCAGAGTAAGATGCCATCCTTGGGTTCAGAGGTCATAAATACGCAGGAGCTGAGCAATTTCCACGAGGCACTAAACCCTTTTTGTTGCTTTTCTTGGTGAAATTGGGCCAATTAAGTTGATTGGAAGAGGTCACTGCTGATGGGTCTCACATTCTCTGGGCAGGACAGGCTCAGGGAATTTAATTACAGCACATTCCCCATCTCTGCAGTTCCACTTCCAGATGTTTCAGATACCCGGCCTCTCCTCTCCCCACCCTCCTGGGTCCTCAGCTCCACTTTCACCCCCGGATGGCTAACGGAGTGGATAGCTTCCTCTGCAGGCTCCTCCTGACCTTTTCTTGACAGTGTCAGTGCGAGCACATGAGTGACAGAGGGTGCAAATCTTGGTGTTGACTGAAAGTCTCAAGAGGACTCAAGACAACACAGAAAATCTTGGACCCCTCACCACCTGCTTCCAGAGCTCACTGGCTGTTGCTTTTCTCATGAATGAGCCAGGTAGCTTCTGGGGTTGAAGACGCTGAATGAATGGCTGGTGCTAGGGTTTTAGATTCCATTTTATTGAACAGTGAGTGTGTCGGAGAAGGGACCAAGTAAGTCTTCCACTGTCGACTAACCCAAGTCTCCGGTGGTGCTGCTGATAAGGTCAGGGGATGGACTTTGTGCAGGGACTGTGGGATGTGTACACACTCTTGCACATGCTGGAGCACCGTGAGTCTGCAGGGGCCACTTCAAGAATTGATGCTGTGGGCTGGGGTGGGGGTGGGGGGCAAGTCCAGAATGCTTGGTGTCGGATGGCATTCCTATCCTACCGATCCATGTGTTCATCCTGGGCACTCACCAGATAGGAGAAGCTGGTACTTTATATCAAACCAACAAAAGCCAACAGAAAACCTTGTTGCCTTTGAGCCGTCCCAATTCAAGGTGCTGCTGCCTGTGCCAGACTTGAACTGCATGCCCCAGAAGTTTCAATAGCTGATTTGGGGGACGTAGGTGGCCAGGCTTTGGGTGTAAGGTGTTGCTTGGATTGATACCGATGGTCAACTTTTTCATAATTCACTTGAGTGCAAACCACATATGTATGCTACCCAGGGGCCTGGAAAGTTTGACCATGGGACTATCATGGAACCAGTGTAAATAGTACCTTACCTTGACTGGAACAGATCTCAGTGAAGTATAAGACTAGATGGAGAAAATTTTGCAGATAATTCATTTCAGAATCTATGGGGGTACATGCAGATGACCCCAAAATGTAAAAGTCCATGGTGTGTGGGTAACAGTTTTTTATCATTCAACCTTTCAGTCTACCTAAAGAAGCCAGGGACTAGAGATTACATGTCACCTCTTCCCCCTACCCCACCAACCCCCAACCCAACTTGGTCATAATGAATTTGTAGTTCAATGTCCCTATCAGCACCATGATTCTCAAAGTCTTCATTGGAACTGCTGATCACTGGCTGTGACTCTGGAAGTCCTCACAAGAATGGTGGTTTAGTCGAGGAAGGACAGATGCCCTGGTGAGATTAGTGGCGTGACCTATCATGATTGCTCAATTTCTAACAATCTCCCCAGAGAAATTATACTATGTTGTGAGTCCCAAATGCTTACGGATTTTTAAAAGTAAAATTTTGAGAGGATTAAGATGATATTGAATACAGAGCCTACACTGGGAGAACAAAAGGCTATTTGTTGATCTCCGAAGGAAGGTCCCAGTCCAAAATGATCTTCAGCAGAGTGGGCAAAAAAAAAAAAAAATCTGAAAAGTTGGAGGTAGGAGGACCAGGCCCAAGAATTGGCTTTGGTTGGAATAAGCTGTGGCTCTGTGATCCTGTTATCATCCTCAGGGCTTTAATTCTCCATCTGTCAGTGAAGGCCTTGGCTAAGAAGACTTCTTTCCTCCTTGTTGATCAGTTGGAGCATGCCTTGCTCAAAGGGCATCTTGGCACATCCTTCATGAGTTCTGGCTTTTTTCTTTGGGAAACAGCTGAGTCAAGGAAGAAAGGCATGTAAGGAATTTATCATAGTATTTAGTTTTGACTAAGAATACGCATGATATTTCGCGAAGTCTGAACAGTGTGTCCCTAACTGAAAGAGCTTGAATTTGCCTTTCTGGTTTCCTGCCGCTAACCATCTAGCATCCATGAGAATACCTTTCAGTATCAGTTCTTCTTACTTAGGTGAACATATCCCTTTCAGATGATGATAGTAACGGCGATGGTGGGTATAGTCAGCAGTGAACTCCAATACATGGAGTGCCATGTATTGTTACTACCTAGCATTACTCACTGCTCAAAGTAATCCCATTTACAGACAGGGAAACAGAGGTTCTATAAGGTGAGGTAGCCGGTTCATGTCATACAACCAGAGGTTGATGAACTGACTTGTCACCCTGAAGCCTGTGGCCATCCCAAACCTTCCACCACCTGCCAGTCACTTAGGTTCTGATTTTTGTGTTCTAGGATGTCATCCAGATGGGAGCTGGTACAATCACCTTCTAAAACCTCTGTCACTTCACAGGGCAACCTGCTGCACTGGGAGTCTCCTTTTAATGTATGAGATAAATGTTTAGGTTTTCTACCCACCTGCTGGAAAGCAGGTGTCAGATCTGCCTGAACTTCCAACCACCCTCTCCCTTGCCTTTCCGTTCTGTTGACAAGGGAAGCTGCCCTTCCAGAATGGAGGTATTGATTTAAGCCACAATTGCCTCCTTGTAAACTCTGTTACATGGGCGCTGGACATCTGGTTTTGATCCACACGCCCACAAGAGGTGGTGAGTCCCAGCATTCTTCAGCCCTGGGATGAGGCTTGCACAGAGTCAATGTAAAAAAAGGAGTGCACGTTTGTCTTTCAGAATCTGTAAGATGGCTTTCCCTAGTTGGTTAGGAAGCATCTACAAATGGGCTTCCATTTGTAACTGCTGCCAAAGGGACGGTAGGTCTCTTGCTGAGAAGTTAGGGGTCAGGATTGCTGAAGATGATGAGGGTCCCGAGCTATAAATTCATGCAACTCAGTCTTGGCCCTTTGTTCTGTCATTTTTTGGGTCATAAGGTGGATACTTCCCTCTTTGAAGAGTGTGACCGAAGGTCTTTTTCTGTCACCGTTGACCTCCCCTCCACCACTACCAGGTGCTTTCCAAGCCAGTTAATGAGAGGACCTTCTATTCTATTCAGAGGTCTTTGCCATGTGTGCATTGCACACTGAACTAAAAGCCTGTTGCCTTGTAGCAACTCAGAAAAATAGGTGCTTATTATTCTTAAAAACAACTTTTCCAATGGAGGATGGTCCCCCCGCCCCCTTACACGGGGAGCATAGCCCTGCCTTTTTTGGCTGTTGGTTTGGTTTTCATGACAGCTCCAAGCCCAGTGCCACAGCATCCATTCCAATGCCCAGCCACCCGGTGGGACACTGTAGAACTGCTTCTGAGAACATCCAAGACTGTCATCTGTACGGATGCAGGTTGCCTGGTCTTTCTCCTGCTGAACAACTCAAGCCCCCACATAACCACCTTCTTGGCCAAGTGCTTAACCACAGTGTCACCAGGGTTTCTTCTGGATGATGGCCAAGTGCCCGCAATTTATGAAACCCACCTCCACCCCCATTCGTCTCTAGCTTTTAAATGTTCTTGGAACATTTAAAAATATTCTCCCTCTCTGGCTCCAAATTCTTCCTAAGGGAATATGTTTAGAGTTTTCTGTCTGGGATCAGTTCCCTCTTGTGTCTCTCAGACCTGTTTCTGATAGGGCAGAGGGCATGTTCCCTGCCTTTACTGGCCTCAAGAAGAACCCAGAGGCTCTGGAGACTGGAAAGAGGCCCGTTTACCCTTCCGGTGTGTTCCCTGATCAGGACTGAGCCCAGGTCTCTGATCGTTCCACTCCCTCATTTGGTCAGCTGACCACCTTTCTCCCAGCACAGAATGCTAGCGAGCTGTGTGACTCGGTTGAAGTGACTCTCCCACCACCGACCTGCTTCCTCTTCGGACAGAGGAGAGAATCGGTCATGTCAGGCTGAGTACGTAGATGGTCACCAAGGACACACCAATTGTTAGAATTGAGATGTTCTTAGCTTCCGCTGCTCTCTCTAAGCCTTATGGTGCCCCAGGTCTGGGGCTCCCAGGTATCTCTGCTAGTTTGGAGGACTTGTGTACAGACATGTGGAGGGAGTGGAGGAGGAAATTAAGTTATGTGATGCCAATAAGTTATTGAACATATGGATGAGTGCATGTTTATAAAGTGCTGAAGAAACCAGTTTGCCAGATTCGTGGCAGATCTGGGCTTGGAAGTGGAAAGCCGAGGGAGAGGCTTACGTGGGATGGAGCTGTGGACAACTGAATTCAGTTCGCTACATCACAAAGATCTTGAACTATCAACAGGAGCCCAGACCTCACTGCGCATTTTACCAGAAGCAGACTCTAGTTGAGGCAAGGGGGGTGGGGGAGGGGCAGTGTACCTGGCTGAGGCCCATTCACACTCCTCACCTGGTGAAGCAGAGGATTAGGAGCTACTGGCTGAGATGACCTCCCGAACCTTGCCCACCTCAAAATGGGTGAAGGGAGATAGCAGTCGGTGTAAGATATGAACATACCAATAATTTATAAATTATCAAGTGTTCATGAGGAAGGGAAGGAAAAAATGATGAGCTAATCCCAAGGGCTAAAGTCCAAAGAAAATGTTTGAAAAGGATGATGGCAACAAATGTACACATGTGCTTGACACAATAGATGGTTAAGTGGATTGTGATAAGACCTGTAAGAACCCCCAATAAAATAAATAAATGCATAGATAAATAATGGTAATAAAGACTCCAGACACTATTCTTTCTGATTGCCTGGCACCATCCGATTTCTTCATCCTTCTTTGCTATAACACCCATACTTTCTGGGATTTCTTGCTTTGGATTTTTGGGGCCTTACGGGGAGGGGTTGTTTGTTTCTTGTTTATGTTTAGTATAATTTTCTCTGTGGGAATACAAGGTAGGTAAATCGAGAGAGAGAGAGAGAGAGAGAGAGAATAACTAGATAAATCATGGAGAGAACCAGGAATACACACAGAAAGTGATATGAAATCAATTGTAGTGATGATGACACAATATATGATGATGACACAATATAATATGATTGTATTATATGTCAATTATCTGTCAATAAAGCTATCTTCAAAAAAGAAAGTCTGATGGCTGGATGAAGAGACAGGTAGAGAAGGGGATGTTCCAAAGGGCTTAATGTAGACAGAAATATTTTCTGTGAACCAAGGAGATGTCAGAGAGATTATTTGCTCTTGAAATGAAGGTGATTGGAAGCTAGAGTCTATATGCCTACTGTATTTAAACTATTCTCCTCTGCTTACTTGTTGATGAGCCTGAAATGATTCTTCCCATCTTCGCTTAACTACTGCCAACCCTGGATGTCTCTCCATCTTCTCCAAGGCAGCAGGGGGCTCTCTCCCTGGCCTCTGTATGCCACACCACTCCAGCAGCCTGTGTTTTATTTGCATTCCTCTGTTCTGACTAGAATGTGAGCCCAGCTAGAAAGGAATCTGGTCTTTTTATCTCTGTGTCCCCCAACACCTTTAACAACATTTGGCATCGAAATGTGTTGGATGAATGAGTGCATGACGGACCGTCAGCAAGCTCTGACAGACCAGTGGTCAGAGGAGAGTTCTAGGAGACTGGGTGAGAGAGAGGTCAGACAGACACAGTCCATTTAAGGTGGTAGATGTGAGTGCGAGACAGATGGCAGGGTTCTGAGCTGAGGTGCTAGTGTTGATGTGGTGGAGCAGCCTGGAAAGCCCCCTTAGCTCAGTAGATGGCTGGTCCATGATGGAAAAGTAATTTGCTCAGTATCACACAGCTAGAAATATGGTAAGCTGACCAGATTAGGCTGCAGAGATGGTGTGGCCCAGATTTCATGGTCTAGACACACTAGTGAGGGAGACTGTGTTAGGCTGGGTTCTCTAGAGAAACAAAACCAGGACATTTATGATTATAGATGATAGATAGATAGATAGATAGATAGATAGATAGATAGATAGATAGAGATAGAGAGAGAAAGAGGCTTATAGGGCGAGAAGGAATATAACAGCTAATTAGTCCACACAGCAGTGCAGAGGGTTCAGTTCAACTAACTTCTGTGAAACAGTTAATATACTGGAAGTCCTTCAACTCCTGTGTACTGCCAGGGCCAAGGTCAAGGAAGCAGACATCAGAGGGCGAGGCAAGCACAGTCTGGCCACAGGCAGCAAACAGGAGGGTGGGTTACCAACAATCAGTAGCATGGAAGCTGAGCGAAGCAGGCCTGAATGGGATATCAAATGCAAGGAATGGAAGATGATGGAATCCGCTAGCCTTCAGCTGAAGCTATGTGCACACAAGCAGCATGGCGAAGCAGGTCTCAAAGGAACCTCAATCTCTAGTGACGGGATCCATGGGTTGGCTTGGTCCACAGGTAGTGCAGCACACAGATTGAGGCAGAGAACTAGCTAACGCAGCATCATGCCCTGCCCCATCACTCTCCTATCACAGGAGAGCAAGAGAGAGGGGGCAGGAGTGGGCCTTGCAGAACCACTTTCCCCTCCTGTCAAACCGCAATCTGATTAACCCCATACGTTCCTATTGGTCAGGGTAACACAATAAACCTCCCTAGCACAGACACAGACCGGCACAATTCATTTAAGGAGGAGGTAGAGCGCAGAGTTCCCAGAGGAGGTGCTGGTTTGGGTGTGGTTGAAGAAGATGGAGCCTCCTCTGGAATCAAGAGTTAGTTGATTCGTCCTTAACGATTTTCAGCCCTACAGGAAGACTGTCTCATCCCTCAGTTCCCAAGCCTGGCTCAAGGCCATGACAATAGGGTCTAGGCCTCCTAGCATGCAGGGTCTCCTTTCTTCTTCGTGGTGAGATGTTTGGGAAGATGCATGACACACTAATGTTGGGACTCAGGAGTTTTGTAAGTGTGCTTTCAGTCTACCTTTGAGAAACATCTTTGTCTATTGTGGTTGAATGTCATCAGTACAGTTGTCCCTTGCAGAATCCTTCTAGAACATAGCAGAATTGCCCCCACAGAGCTTCCCTGGGCTGAGGAACAGAATGTTAGATCGCTTCTCCAGCACACTGGCTGGTGGGTTTGAACTGCCAATTTTACAGCCCAGCACTTGACCATGGTGCAGCCCATGCTGTTATCAGGTGGTGCGGGATCAAGGGAGTTTTGCTTCAGAGTGATCCCATGTAACAAAGGAGAACAGTGCCACCGACTCTCCGAGACTGTGTGGAGTTACTGGATGTCTTTGAACCTCCAACCTTTCCCTTTTCTTGTTAATACTTAACCAATGTGTCACCAAAGGTTACAAGAAGTCAGCACTGCGGGCGGGTTGCATCTAGGACTCTGAAATGCTGCTGTCTCCTTCTTGCCCTCTGAGCTGGGTGTAGCCTCTCTGTGGCCACTTCTGATGCAGTGACAGACTGCCATCTACTGTCCACTTCTGTCCTCTGAGTCCTGTCTGCTCAGCCCACTCCTGGGCTTTGCTTTTGCCACATCCCATTTTTAATTGGTCTAGGCACCCGGAGAGATCCACACTGGATCTATATTGTTCCTGTTGCTTGTTTTAAGTACTGTTTACTTGGAATCAGAAGTTAAAGCAAAAAAGGCAATACATCGGTTCCATATTTTTCTTATCTACTGAATGAAGAACTTATTTTCAAGGAACCTCCTTGTCTTTCCTGATGCTGACTACATAGCATGCTAGTTCCATGTGAAATGCTGAAAGGTCAAAGGTAAGGCTGTGCCTCCAAGAGAGCTCCTGGGTGGTATGCACTGTGACGGATCACAGAAAGGTTGGAAGTTCAAGCCCACCCATGGGAGCTTTGGGGAAAAACCTGGCCATCGACTTCTGACCAGCCTTTGAAGTTCCAGGGGAGTCCAGGTCTGCTGTCATACACACAGGATCATCTTGAACTGGCACCAGCTCAAATGCAACTGGTTTCCTGGACACCCTGTCTAGTTGTGAGTCCAGGAGTGACAGTTGTGACAGTGCATGTTTGATGGCTGGCAGGGATGACGGATGGTATTGGAGTGGAGAGAAATGAGAAGCATGTGCCACATGAGCTAAACTGAACCAAGAGGTCCTGACATAGACTCAAAACCTGTGTCTGAGGAGCAGAAGGCCCGAACCTCCGTCGTGGTCCTTTCACTAACCTGTCCGCTGACATGCAATCTTCAGCTACCCTTCTCTCACAGGAAGCTTTCAGTCGGGCTTGCCCAGCCCCTGCCCTGCATTGCTGACTCCTTTGTACAAGAGGTGGGTAGGAGTTTCCTGGTTTCCAACCAAGAGCAGTGAGGTTGGAGACGTAGGACCGATCCCCTGGGAGTCTGTGCAGGGATGGACACCTCCATGTGACCGTTACTGTCTCTCTGCGTGGTGCTGGAATTCAAGGTGATTCTCCCCAGAAGAGATTTCATATTAGTATCAGGGTGTGACTCCTAGCTTAACTCTTTAGACAATGTCAAGTTGGAATCCATTCTGCAGTTAATTCTAGGAAGGGTTTCTGCTTGACCTGACTTGATTTTAATATCTGCAACGTGTTGGCAGTTGTGGAATAAGGCCAGAAAAGAGTTTTTCATGATTATTCCAGTCTCCATTTCTCTCTTAAACACTTCAGTGATCGCCCAGACCAACTCTATCATGTGCCTATTTCACACACGCACACATATGCACATGAGCGAGAGATAGAAAGCATGTGCACAAGAAAGATATTTTAGATTGTGGTCTATTAGCAAGCCTAGGAAATCAAGTTGAATTGGGGTTGGGTGACTGGTAGAGAGACCTCAGCTCATCACTCTAATCCTCTGACATTTCCCTTTTTTCTCTTTTGGCTGTTGGCACAAATCAGGAATAGTTCTCCCCACTCCCTCCCTCGGTGTTTACATCTCCTTTAGGGGCTGCTGTCTAAGGTTACCGTCTGTCTGCAGTGAGGCCCCGGAGTTCTTTGGGAGGACTGCTTGACAGAGGCACCGTGAAGAATAGCGCTGTTAGAGAAAGCCAGGGTTTGACGAAGAGAGAAAAACAAGGTTGTGGGTTGGAGAGGGATTCCTGTTGTTTATCCTGCGTCTCATATGTCTTCCTGTGGCATGATGATGTCTGTGACTGTTATCCAGGGGGAGGTAGTGAGCAGGGTCTGGGGTGGAGTTAGAGAAAGAAGCTCTTCCAAGACCAGCCAGTGATCAGTGCCAGGCCACGTGCAAGGAGTCAACCCCAGGAGAGGACAGGAGATTTTATGATGGCCCGTGATGTCATTGGTAATCGTGGATCCAGTTAGGAGCAAATGGGGAGGAAAGAATTCCAGGCAGAGGAGGAAAGGGGCCTGAGGTAAGAAGAAGCAGGGTCTGCTTAAGGAAGGGATGGAAAGAAGTTCAGGGTTGTTGGTGGCCAGAAGCAAGGGTGGGATCATTGGGAGGACGTAGAGTGATAGGCAGGGGCCAAGCAGGAGTTTCTTCTCTAACCCAAGAGGGTTGGGAACTATGGGAGACTTGAGAGGAAGAGAACCATTAGGATTTTGGCAGATCACCCTGGCTGCAATGGGAACCATGGTTTTAAACAGACAGCTCTGCACTGAAAGAGTGGATGACTAGAGGGACCAAAGAATGAACGTATTTCGTGAGCAGCTAAGTGAAAGCAGCACCTGGAGAGTGTAGCATTTCAGGGTGACTCTGCTCAGGGCTGACCTTGAAAGGATGCTTCTCTCCCCCTCCCCTTACCACCCCCCATCCCCGAGGGGGAGATTGCCAGCATACACAAACGGCAGTGGTGTTGGCTGTAGGAAAGCGAGGATGAACATAGTAACTGACTGCTGAGAGTTGGGGGTGGTTGGCAATTGTGGATCCCTGGCCTGTTCCCTTCTATCCAATTTTCCCCTTGTTTCATGGACCTCAGGATTCAAAAGGAAAGTAGTGTTCAGAGTTGTTCTGCAGGACGTCGGAAACAGTCACAGGGACTTGCATCTGAGGGGCTTCTTGTTTTATAGACCTATTTGTAAGCTCACAGTGGACTGTGGACAGATGCTAAGGTTTTTGGGGGAGAAGTCTAGGGGGAGCATTTGGGAGATTCCAATCTCTGGGCAGCAGAACTCTCTTCAAAGATGGAACTATGGACTGAAGTGTGCGCGTGCATTTCAAACTCCCCCCGTAATCACTGAATTCCACAGGAACTCTCCTGGCAGTAGTGGCTCTGGGTGGAATTTCTTGCATATACAGGGATAAGTCAAATAATGCATTGCTGCTAGGGTTCTGGTTACCCATGAACTGGTTTATACCATGTAAACCATGTTTTAAAATGCCTCTGTGATCACTGGATGGCTGCAGACAAGTTCTCTCAATCACATACTTGTCTTTGTCTCCTTAGGGTGCCTAGAAAGAAGTAAAAAAAAAAAAAACACAGAAAAAGTCCAATCCAAACAGTGGCTTTCAGCTGGGCCAGTTCAACTTAAGGCAGAGCAGGCAGCGTAGAAGGTTCTGGGGACTCCCAGGGTATTAACTATACATTCACCAACACCCCCCCCCCCGCCCCGACGCACTGTCAGTGAGCCCATGCTGACTCATAAGCTGCCCCATAGGGCAGAAGCCCACTGCCCCCACTGGTTTCCGAGGTTGTAAATCTTTACCCGGGCAAAAAGCCTCAGCCTTCTCCCATGGTGCAGCTGATGGATTTGAATCACTGACCTTGTGCTTGGCAGAGCCAATGCACCGAGGCCCACAGCTACACACAGTTAGAGCTCTCAGTGCCATCTCATTTAGTTTCCCCCACAGCCCTCAGAGACGGGTATTAGCATACTAGCCTGGTCTGACGGCGTTTCCTAAGACATTCCACATGTCCAGGACTCACTGGCCTCTAGCCGATCATATTCCCTGCACTGGTTCTCCCGGAGAATTTGCCCATCAGTCAGATGCCTTGTCCTAGGGTTATAGGGTTAGCTATGGGCTCAGGCTGGTGATTTCTGGAATGGATGACTCAGTGGGAAAGAAACCACCTTCTCTCCCTCTCTGTTCTGTACAATGCAGTCCTGGCCCCTCGTCTTCCAGATTGGGGGTTGGTTCTAATTAGCAGGAAAGCAGTCCTTTTCCTTGCCAGGTTCCCGTTTGGGGACAAGAAAGCTGGCAAGGGGTAAATCAGGCTGAGACAAGGAGGCTACGATGGAAGAGCTGACAAAGTTAAATAAGGTCTGAAAGAGTTGAGACTCCAGCCATACATTCTTGAATTGTACGGTGGACCATATGGAATCATTGCAATCCCTGGGTTTCTCATTTCCAACTTTTGCAAAAGATATTACCATGTAGGTTGTCAGGCTTGCTGGAGCCGGATGTCTCACACCCATGGCTTGCTTGTTTAAAAGAGTTTGGGATTCACTGGACTTCTCTGACCTAAGTGTAGTCTAGGGACTATTGGTGGCTGGCGTGATCCATGTTCTCAGATGTGCGGGCTGGGTTGGTGATCTGGAGAGGAGACTCGAGTGGGACATGGCTGTTAACCAAAGTTCGGCAGGGAGGACGAGGATGAGGAGGGGTGTTGTTCTGCACAAGGCACTAGGCGGGGTCACACAGCACAGAGAGAGACCAGTCCTGCAAACAGCAGTGGAGGCAGAACACTGTGGGGCTTTCGATCTGTTTGCACTCCAGGGATGGGACAGAAGGCATTCTGCGATTCACCAAGCTCTTCCCCGACCCCAAATCCACACATACACACACACACACACACACACACACACAGTAACTGTCACACCCACTGGACTACTATTAAAACTTTTTCATAAAAGGAACGTCATGTTTGAGGACACTGGGGTTGAGAGATGAGAAGTATTTGTTTCTGGGCTCTGGAAAAATGATTTTGTTGCCCGGCATGTTCAGAGGGGATGAAAACCAAACATAAAAATCCAAGTCAGTTGCTGCGAGTCCATGCTCTGACTCATAGAAACCTTATCCCAGAATTCCCAGACCCAGTGCCATCAAGGATGCCAACCCATGACCATTCTCAAGGACCAGGGTCAAGCTACCCCTGTGAGTTTATCCATATTTAAAGAAGCAGACGGCCCCTTCTTTCTCCTGTGGAACTCGAACCATCAGCTGTTTGGTTAGCAGCCCAGCACTAGGACACTGGGGCACTGTCCGGAGACCATAGAGGGGGTCAGTTGAAGGCTAACCACTGGGTAGCACTGAGAAGAGTGAGGAATGTGCTATGCTATGGCCGTCAGGAGGAATTAAGAGAGGTTCTCCAATCACAGGATTGCTTAAAGGAGTTTATGGAAAAAGTCCCCCAGGCTATTTCTTTCTGCATTCGTGATGAAGGAGTGTAAGCCTTCCTGCCGGGAACTGGGGTGAAGAACCAACAGTTAAACCCGAAGGCCAGGTTCTATTTCTAAGCCTGCCAGTCACTAATAGACCTAACCTCTTGGAGCTTTGGATTCTTCTTTTTTGAACTTGGACGATAACTAAAATCTAATTTGTGCAGTTACGATGGGTTCCACGGGGGAGGCTGCGTAGGAAAGTGCTCTGCCGATTTCACATTACAGATTTTTTATTATGATTTCAACAGATACATTTTTATGCCCGTGCCTCCTTGCTCTATTTGGAAGGTAATTCTCCTAGTCATGCTGGAGAAGTCTTCTTTAACCAGACACTGCAAGCGAACCCAATTGTCTTGGCAGAGTCCTAGGTCATGGTGATGCCCTGGTGTCACAGGAGGCCTGTGCTCCGTAGATTTTTCAATGGCCGGCTTTTCAGAAGCAGATCACATGTGACCTTCTGGGATGCCCGTGGCTGGACTTGGGCTTCTATTGTTTTGGTTAACAGCCCAGAACTCGGTCTGTGTGTGCTACCCAGAGACTCTGTTGTAGAGCTCGCTGTTTTTGTTGGGTGGTGGTCACCCCAGGTGACAGAGGAGAGCTGCCCCATTGGACTTTATGGGAGCAATTGTCAAGTGGTCCTGTAAGCAATGTGAAGAATCGCTACACCTGTAGCTTGGAGGAGGAACAATGCCTTTTTAGAATCATGCTTGTAATATATCTTTATTGATAGTCTACCCAGCAGCTTGGGCTCCTCATCAATAAGTTCTACACAATTAATTTCCTGACATTGTCTGCATTCTTCACAATGAGTGAACGTTTCCATGATTTCCATTCTGATTGTTCTATGCCCATTAATCTAGTTTCCCTTTCTCTTACTTTTTCTTTCCCTAAGGTATCTTTAAAATAATTTGTTGACCATTTGGTCTTCTAGAGGTGTTTTTTTTTTAAGTGGTAGTGTATTTATGGGTGATAATCATTATCTTTTGAGCCAGCTTCTTCTTTAGCTATTAGGTGATCTCAGGGGTTAGAAGAATAATGATATATTGCTCCTCCAAGTTCTGATGATATAGTCTGATAATAGATACCACATTCTGGTGATATGGTCTCTAAGACCCAAGATCTTATCATGTCTGAGGGTTGCCCATGTGCCAGAATCTTCACAGGGCATGTGCATGATGCACCAGCCAAGGACAATGTCAGCCTGGAAATCTGAGTTCATTTCACTATGGCTTGTCCATCACTTCTGGGAGACCAGTCACCTAGATGGAGGCTTTAGGAATTCCTGGAAAAATGCCATTGCCTTTCAATTCCATATTACCACAAGCTGTTTGGGGCCCTTCAGCCACTCCTACTATTATACTCCCTGCACATGCGCTTGTCCCTATCTACAAACGGAAACTACCCATCCAGCACTGTAGTGGGGCTGTTTGCACATCTCATCGATGGCCTGACAAACTGCAGTGTACCGCACCTTTCTGTTTGCTGTCCTCGTATTACAGACATCTTCTGACAGTGTCCATTTCCTCACCCTTTGAATGCAACACAACATCTCTCTTTGATGTTATGAAATATACACAAAGTCCTTTCCCAGTGGCCCCATGTCACTTTCTCCTTGGGCTTTTGCTCCTCTTGTGGGAGAGTTGGGCTGTTCCTTTCGAGGTGCTCGCTCTCTCTAGATGGCAGTGTGGCGGTTCTCATTGACAATTATTCTTTGTGCTAGCTCTGGCTTCTTGGATGGTTCGTGGCTTTGTGGGTGCTTTTCTTCTTTTGGCAAGTCCTTAGAGATCTTGCCCCAGGAAGACTCTCCTTAGTTCAAAGCCCACATAGTCATGGATTCATTGTTTAATGTATCCCTCATGAAATAGATGCTTTGGGTACAGAAGGGAGGAGTGGACGTGGGAACTCAGTCGGCGAGCTTGAATCAGAATCGCTTTGGTATTCTTGAGAATGCTTCAGTCAAGTGCAGTTGGTAAGCACAGGTCACAGCGGAGAAAATAACAAGGAGGGCTAGAGCACTGAGCAAGGTGCCCATCCAATAGGATGGGGCAGAGAGAACTGTTTGGTTAGCTATGTCACTATAATGAAAAGTAGGGGTTCTGTAGTACATAGACCTAATTTGAAATTCCATTCCCCCACCCCTTTCTTGACTGTGCAAACTTGGCCCTAAGCTCTATGAGTCAGTGAATTTTCTGAAGTGTACAAGGGCAGCAAGAGATATACCTTATGCACAGTTGGAAGGCCTAAATACGGTTGAGCATGTCACTCTTTGTTTGATTGAGCTTCCATACATGTTAGCCCATTCAGTCTTCATATTATCTGGATGACTACTAACCATGGATTATCCCTTCTACTACACAGCCCTGATTTTGCCCCATGAGATTTCTTTTGGTTACCAGTACCCAGAGAACAAACAAACAAACACAGAGAATGCAGCATCTTCTCGGGGAACCTAGGGCAACAACTATAACCAGGCTCCATCTCAGACTTCCTAAGGAGCCTGGAACCTTTCTCCTGCTGAGAAACATGTGGTTTCTGCTCGCTGTGTACCTGCACTATTCCTCTTCATTCTCCTTCTTCTCATTCTCTCTCAGTCTCTTCCACACCAATCTCTCCTCTCTCTGTCTCTCTCTCTCCATCTGCCCCTTTGTTAAGATGCAAAATGTTTACCCAGCCATCACCTCTCAGTTTTAGGTCTGCTAACTGACATTTCCAGGGCCCCAATTCCAAGTTTCTGATTGCCTCAACTTGATTCAAAGATTCACTGCCCTACTGTAGCTCACTGTGCAGGATGGAAGAAGGTTGGATGAAGTCATTCAACAATGGCTTTCAAGGGCCAATCTTTACATAGACATATTCCCCACATAAAGACCTGTGGACTGAGCATAAGCCCCAAAAGTCACCCATGAAGATGGTCAAGAAATAATTTTAATAATTGAAAACAGCCATGCGGCAGGAAGGGACTCTCAGATGATACTAGTAAGGTGGGCTTGAAAGACAGCCTTCCTAGGGTACTCGCTGCTCTGAAGTACAAAGCGGAGCCCTTGCCCTTTAGACCCTCTGCTCTAGGAAGGACGGAGACTGTTGGCAAACATGCATTCTCATATGGGTCACCCATAAGCAGACCACACAGAGCACCCAATTGGAAGAAGGAAAGATTTGCATGTTCTGGCAAGACTAAAGTTCTTACTGAGGTGTAGGCCATGGCCAGAACCCTCCCTGTTCTTTATATTTGGGCAACAATTCCAGCAAGTCCTTTACCCTAGTCGACAAGCGTGAAATGGATTTTGCATAGCAGTTTAGGGAGGTTGGCTGCCCTTTAGAGTGGGTAGGGTGTGCCCTCTCGTTTCCCTCGTTGGCAGGGCGATGGCGTAGGGAGTCTGGAACGCACCTTCTTCGTGCATCTTCTTGGGGGTGCAGTTCAACTTCTTGCACCGAGTATAGATCTTGAGTTTCTTGAGGAAGCTCCCCTGAGCTCTGCCTCGTAAGTTCAAAAAGGGGCAGGGTCTTGGAGTCGTTTGCCGTCTTTCATTCCTTGCACATCCAAGCTATACTTAAAAAGATACAATGAAGGCCCTTGGAATACCCTAAATGGCAAGGATGCAGATTCTTAAATCCCAGACAATTGGATAAATAGGTTTCTGAACCAGTGTTTTCAATGTTGCGATCATTTCTTGTTTTTTTCTTTTTCCAATCATTTTATTGGGGGCTCATACATCGTTTTTCACAATATATAAATAAGCATACTCGTCAAGCACCCTCTCATGTCCACTTCTATTATTGTTCTCCAATCATCCACCTTTTCCCTTAAGCCCCTCGTATCGACTTTTCCATTCCTTCCCCTCTTCCCCTGGTCCCTCCTCCGCTCCAACCCTCAATACTTTATACATTGTTATTGTTTTGTCATATCATACACTGCCCGACCTCTCCCCAACCCACTCCTTTGATGCCCGTCCTTCAAATAAGAGCTTGTGTATATATCCTTGCTGTTGGTCGCCCCCCCCCCTTCTGTCCACCCTTCCAGTATCTCCAATCTAACCATTGGCCCGAAAGGGCCCATCCATCCTGGTTTCCCCATATCTTCTGCTCCCCTCTATGCCAGTGTGACTTCTCCAGTCCATCTGGAGTTGCAAGGTAGAGTTGGGACCATGATGGTTGGGGGACAGGGAGGAAGGCTTCAGGAATCAGAGGAAACTTGTATGCATCATCACTGCCTGGACATTTCTTAAGGGCTGCTGAGGCACTATCATTTTATTTATTTGCATGGTGGGGAGTGAGGAGACCAGTATTACACTGTGCCAGGTACTCTCTGTGCCCAATCCCAATCCCCATAATGATGATAAGATAGAATTGTCCCCACTTTACAGATAAAGAAACTTAGCCTCGGAGAAGTTAAGCAGCATGCCCAGTAGCGTCTTAATCAGAATCCAGATCCCACTGATGCCCCACCTTGTGTTCTGCCCATGTGACCAGGCTACAGATAGTCTATCATCTTTCCCTAAGCTATGTTGTTGCTGTTAGTGCCAGAGAGTTGGTTCTGACCCATAGTGGCCCGGAGGACACAGAACAGAACACCCCCCCACCCCCAAACCTGGGCCCTCCTCACCAACGGTCTTACGTTTCAGCCTATTGTTGCATTCACCGTATCACTCCAGGGACACTCTAAGCTCTGCCTTTTTTCTCTGCCTTTCCACAAAGAACCCTGGTGGTTATGCGTTGGGCTGCCAACTGCAGAGTCGATAGTTTGAAACCACTGGCTGCTCTGAGGGAGAAAGATGGGACTTTCTTTCTACTCTGTAGAAAGTCACGCTCAGTCTCTGAAGCTGGGAGCAGTGCTACTCTGTCCTGTGGGGTCGCATTGATTCTCTGACAGTGAATTTGGTCTTGGTCCACTCTAGCAAGCATGCTATCCTTCCCCAGGGACTTATTTCTCCTGATAACATGCCCAAAGTTTGTAAGATGATGTCTCATCATTCTTGCCTCTAAAGGGCATTCTGCCTGGTCTTATTCCAAGGCAGATTTTTTGGGGGGTGGGGGGTGGGTAAGGTAGTGCAGGATATGTTCACTATTCTTCACCAGAATCATAGTCCAGATACCTTGATTTTTTCTTCATTCTTCCTTATTCAACATTAAGCCACACATATCCATAAGACATAAATATTTTGTCAGTGAAATTCTTTTATTGCTTTCTTTTATCTCATTGTTAGATTAATGGTGGAGGCCACTGTGAAAGGTCTCAAAGCATGAAAAAGCTGCTCGTTCTGTGTGTGTGTGTGTGTGTGTGTGTGTTTTCTCATTTCTTCAGCTGGGATTTTGTGGATGAATAAGTTTGGGATGTGTGGTCAAAAAAGAAAGCCATTACCTGATTCAACCGCACACGTGCATGCTTAAACAAATAAGGTATGGTGGTAGAAGACTCTCTGTGTCATTGCACAGTAGAGCCCAAGCTCCTCGAAGCTGGCCTGCATAACCCTCGATGTCCCACCCACACCTGCCTCACATTTCCTGCTTGAGTGTCCTGTCTCCACGTGGTCTGTTGTTTCTCGCAGCTCTTGTTACCGTCCCTCTCACTGCTTGGGATCCCTCTCCGTGCTGTGTTCACCCGGCTGACAATTACAGCTGCTAACTCATCCTCCGGACCTTCCCTGAAGCCCAGCACAGACCTCCAGCTCATCGTTTCCCACATTCCACATGCTGGAGTGTCTGCCTCTCCCGCCAGTCTGTGTGCTCTTTGAGGGTGAGGGTCAGCTTTATAGCTGGGTAGAAAGATTTGTTCTGGACAAACTCAACTTGACTCTGACAAACTTACAACATGCTATGGGCCATTTTTCCACACTCTTTTGCCGCACAGATCTGTCTGGTGAGTTTATGCTAAGGAGAAGGTGTGTGGTCATCTCTAAAGCTCTTCCCTCTACCAAGAGAAATTTCAGCTAAATGACTTTCAAGGGTGCACCGACTAACTACAGACAGGAAATAGAAAGCCTTGGCCTTACATTTCTGATCTCTCCGCTTTTCTACTGGCATTAAGAAGTTCTTTTCATACCAGTATCCAGAAAGGTTCTTCTATCTACACAGAAGTATGTGGTTTCAGGTGCAGTGGAGAAGCAAAAGCCAGATTACCCCTCAGCCTTTTTAGAGTTTACATTCCACTGGTAGCCCCATTTAAACACAGGAACAGACAAGCACAGGGATACACAGGTAAATAAACAAACAACCTCTGCTAGGGGGTTCCATACTAAAATGGACAGTAAAGGGAAGTGAGGTGGCAGGCTATAGGGGAAGCTTAAAAAGACTACAGGGCTGGTGCAGACAGTGTGAGTGAAGAGTTAGAGGGGGATGGGCCCTGCAGAGTACACACACAAAGATTTTTTTAGAGTTTGGTTTTGCTTTCTTTAGGATTTCCCCCAGTGCTTCTCTCTGTCCAAATACGTTGAGACATCAGGGGTTCTTCCCCAGCAAGGGTGATGGGAAACTTTGGGAGCATGGATGAGACGGGCTGGTCACCCCTCCAAAGAGATTACTCTGCCTGTTCTGTGGGGAACAGACTGTGGGCGCAGGGACATGAATCGGCTTCTAGTATGCCGGGGAAGAGGATGGTGGCTTAGACACGGATGGTCACGAGGGAGGTGTTAAAAAGTCAAAAGATTTGGGATCTGCTCTGGACACAGCAGATGGCTGAAACATGGAAGGTGGAGGAAGGAGAAATCATAGTTCTTGTTGGGTTCCTCAGCCCCTCCCCCCCCCCCCCCCCCAAAAAAAAAGAAACTTCTTTCTGAGGCTGAGTACTCTCCGTGCTGTTATCAGCAGCACACGCCAAAGAAGTCAGAATGTTCAGTGCGCTTCATTTATCTAATCTAAAAAGTGAAGTCTGCCCAGTGATCTAATGGGTGTCAACTCCAGTTCTAAAACAGCCATTCCTTCAGACAGGAGCTTCCAAATGCCCCATATGGTAAAGTGGTGTGCACTATGTTGGTGGAGAAGACAAAAGTGTGTGATACTTCTTCCCCCGCCCCCCCTTGTCTTTACTTCTAAGGAAATAAGACATTCTCAACTAAATAAAATGCTAGATAGAAATTTACGTTGCCCTGAATCGGTGACATGGAGGGAGCCCTGGGAGTTGCAGAGACCTCTGATGGCTCTCTTGAGGGACTTCCTGATCAGGAGAGAGCCCTTTAAGAGGAAGGGTTGACACCAAAACATAGAGATGGGAAAATACAGAGATGATTTGGGGTTTGACCAATATGCCCGAAAGGGAGAGAGTTTATAGGGAGCACTAGTCTGAGCTGGAAGGAACCCAATGTGAGGTGCTTGACTGTCAACCAAAAGGTTGACTGGTAGGGACCCAGAAGTTTCTCCCTTGAACAAAGATGTGGCAGTCAGCTGCTACCAACATCACCGCGGTAGAATGTGCGGAGACACTGCTGCCCTGTCTTGTAGGATTGCTATGAGATTGGGATCCAGTTCAGGGCCCTGAGTTTGGAATAGATGCTAAGTCTCAGAGACGCTCCACCCCATCCCTACCACAAAGTCTTAGGGCACTGTGGTTTGGGGAAGCGGCCGACTGTGCCCCCTCATGGTTTTCCTCCCCGTATTCTGTTTTTGGTTTGCATTATTTCCCCCCTAAGAGTGTTCTTTGAACTACTTGAAAACTCCTCTTGGAGTCTTCTCATCTGTTCCTAGTTTAGCGCCGCGCTCCATTGCAGGGAGGCTCTGCTTGGTTGGTTGGTGTGTTAGTTGGGGGAAGACTAGAGAAACAAATCTAGGGAGGCTCATATGTGTATAAGAAAAAGCTTTCTATCAAAGAGCTATTTTATATGGAGGAAACATCCCAGCCCAGTCCGGATCAAGTCCATAAATCCGATATTGCCCCATATGTTGATACTAGTCCGTAGGTTCTTCTTTAGATTCGTGTAGCACATGCAACGATGCTGAATGCAGGAAGATCACAGGCCAGTGGGGGGGGGGGGAATCTTGTAGATCCAGTGGCAGAGGAAGCATCTAAGCATTCTAGTGGGTCTCCATGTGGCTCCTCCAGCTCCAGGACTCTGGCTCCATTTGCAGAGCCCATGTGGCTTCTCAACAGGAATGTGTCACAGGGAGAGTTTGTGTCAAGCCTCAAGGGAGGAAGACAGGAGTTCCCAGAATTCTTAGGAGAAGACATGCCCACATAGAGTGAACATTGACCATATGTGACCTGATTGATGGGCTAGACTCCACCTCTTTTCAAGTTGACAGGAGATCATGTAACTGTCACAGTTGGGAGGTTGGAGGGCTAGCCTTCCTGAAGCATGCCTGCTGATGTTAGTCTTTGGTGTATGCTGTCACTGCCATGCTGCCACTCCAGATGCAGGAAAGGAAGGGCTTGCCTGGAATAGAGGAGCAGGGCTGCAGAGACAGACTAGATGTTCTGCCTCCCAAGTTTACAGCGCTCTGCCAAACCTGGTTTTACAGGGATAAGGAAAAGCACTAATAAGAGATCCTCTTTGGCGTCAAGTGCAAACAAATCATTTAGCCCCCTCTGAGGTCCGCCAAAAAATAAGCTACTGGTTTGTGAAACCTCAGGATAATCCATTTGATTTAAGCTCTGCATTCTGTTACTGAAAACATTCTTGCACATGCCTTTGCTGGCCCCTGTACATGCAAAGACGCCCATATCTCTCTTTGGGCTCCTTCCTAGTCTTTAATGATTTTTTTTCTTCTCTAGGAGCTAGGAATTCAAGACTTGTAGATATGGAGAGTTTTCCCATTGCCTTCACCAGGATATCAAGTCTTTCTTTCTTACCAGGACAATCTTTCCCATGGCCATTGGCCAAATGGTTGGGAAAAGTATTGGAGACACCCTTACTCTCTGGAGGTCCATAACTAAAGCCAAACCTAGCAGGGAATCTGTACTTTGCTCTGCTCCCTCTCCCCCTACCCCAACCCTGGGCTTTGAAAGAATTCCTCTTGAGTCTTAAATCAATCTCCGGATTCCCAAATGATCCTGGAAATATGTGGATGTAGAGAGACAACGTTGAGGCTATGGTCATGAAGGGGTTCGGTGGTACAATTCTCACCTTCCATGAGGGCAACTCAAGTTGAGTTTCTGGCCAATGTACCACCTCAGTGCCACCACCATCCAGTGCAAGTGAGGGCTTGCATGATTGCTATGATGCTGAGCAAGTTTCAGTGGAGCTTCAGGATGAAGACAGACTAGGAAGAAAGACCTGGAAACTTAGTCACTGAAACTTAGTCAATGAAAACCCTGTGGATTGCAGCGATTCTATTCCCCACTGATCATGAAGATGGCATGGGACCAGGCTGATAGCCACTCTTAGCAATAGAAGAACAATTGACTGTCTTTCTTCTTGGTCTCTGTAACGAAGCACAGTTTGTTATCTGCTTTGCCCTTAGGATTATCTGGGAAGCTAGGTCTTATACTTACTTTTCCAGTGCATTGTCTGTTTTTCCCTCTTATTAATGTAAATGCCATGGGACAGCCCTCATTCTTGTTTCCAGTCGGCATCTCTGTCACCTGGAGTGGTACATGACACATGATCGATAGGTGCCCTGTAAAAGTCACTTGTTGACAGACAAGGTAACTTGGCAGCACCAAGCTTAGGACACCTTTTTTCTGATTTCTGAGTCCATGGTCCTAATCACCACCTGACATTGCTTCCCCAACTATCTAAACATCATTTCTCCTACCCTCCACTCCTGTCTTCCCCTTTTAGTTGCACAGAGGTCTGAGCCTGAATGTGGCAATCAACAATATCTCCTTGAGTAAGGACCTCCCCCCACCTTGCTACCTTAGCATAGTTCTTGGTTGAATTCCTCTTAAATCAGTAGGCATAGTTAGCATCTTTATTTCTTTTGTCTAATTAGAGACACGGGGGTGTCTGGATTTACCCGAATTAAGGTGAGGGACAAAGAAATGCCACAGAGTTCATTGGGGCTATAAAAAATGCCACCTCTCTTGCACTAGGCCAGGAAATAATGGAAGAGAGTGTGAAAGCTTTGGGAACCTTCCAGAAGTAGATGCATGAGTATTTGTTATTTTTTTTTTTGCAGGACAAATGTACATAGCAAAACATTTGCCAGATCAATAAGTTCTCCATGCCTAATACAGTGATGTGGATCGCATTTTTCAGGTTGTGAACTATTGGCATTTACCCTTTGCTGAATTAAAATATTGTTATCTGAATGGTTGTTCCAGTATATGTTTCCTGTACAGAATTAGAAAAATATTAAAAAAGAATAAGGAAAAAATTGCATGAAATTATATCAACATTTCAGAAGATACCCTTCCAAGCTTTGTGTGTGTGTGTGTGTGTGTGTGTGTGTATTTCATACTATTGGTAATTTTTTGGAATTTTCTGTTAATGTTTGCATACTTCTCCTAGGTCTTGAGATATTCGTGGGTAAAATGATAACTGACATATAGCACCCAATTGTGTACCATAAATACTTTGCTTATCTCATTTGTTGGGATGGGATGTCTTCATTTGAGTCATTGGTTTCACGTGAAAGTTATCAGCCTTTCATGTGACTCTCCATACACAAACTTGGTTATTTTCTTGTGGTAGAATTCTAAAAATCACTCTAAGGCTTCAAAATGACATTTTAAAGATAAGCAGGGTTCCTGGAAGTCTTGACAGCCCAGCGTGGGTCAGAAAGCCGAGCTGATGGTTGCCGCAGGACAGGGACATGCTTCTTGGCCAGCTGCCCCGTGTTCACACCTCCTCCAGCAGGAAAGCCCCAGAGAAGACCACTGTGGGCTGTGAGCAAGATGCCCTTCCCATTGCTCGGTTTACATGATCTTGAAGACTCACATACACGACCTCTTGATCCAGGTTTTCGATCATTCTCCTCTGAGCTCCCCTACCCCATTCCCACTGAGTTGATTCCAACTTATAGTGGCCCCATAAGTCAGAGTCAAACTAACAGTTCTTTAGGATTTCTGAGTCTGTACATCTATACAGGGGCAGAAGCTAGAGCAGCTGTGGGTTTGAACCACTGACCTTGTGGTTAGAAGACAAATCTTAGCGTGTTGTGCCACCAGAGATCCTTATGTCATATATAGCGCAGTGGGGAGGGCACTTGGGGGCAGGACCTTGAATAAAATTACTTCACGCATCTGCCATCTTTGGCTCCCTCCTCTATAAAAATAGGATCATAACCTGTAGCTACCTTATAGGACTGTTTGAGAATCAAATGATCAAAGACACACAAAAATGCCTGCAAGCCTACTTGGCATATATTAAAAATGGAAGAAACGAGGGCTTATCTGTTAGAATTTTAAAGTTAAGTGAATAACAACTCACTCATATTATAGGTCCCTCGCATACTGCCTTGACCGCCGTAGTGTGTGTGACACCCTGTAGAGGTGTGTTTTCCTGTGTCTGCTGCTAGCTCTTTCCCACCTCCCACCCCCTTTGTCCTGTCCTCCTCTCTCTTGGTGATGCCATGGGTTACATGTCGGGTTTCTAACCACAAGGTCGGCAGTTTGAAAGCACCAGGTGCTACGTGGGAGAAAGACAGGGCCTTCTGCTCCTGTAAACCATTAGAGTCTCAGGAACCCACGGGGGCTGCTGTGCTATGTCCTGGAGGGCCCCTGTGCATCTGACTGAATGGCAATGAGGTTTGGCCTTGTTTTATTTTCTCTCTCCTCTTCCTCAGGAAACTGGGTATGGGGCTGAACATGGGCTTTTCTCCAGAGTGGCCAGTGTTGCCCACATGTGCCTATGCCCCTCTTCACCATCGCCCTGGGCCTGGTTCTCCCCATCAGCCTCTTTGTTCCAGTGAGGAAGAGCTGGAGCCTGGCCGGCAGCTTTCTCAGTCGGCTTTATCTGTGCGCTGCGTTATAAAACTCTTCCCTGTCTTACTTAGCAATCGCTTTGATCCCTGTTGAGCTGGATTCGTTCTCCCAACAGATGTGAGGGGCAGTGAGAGGAGCTCCTTCTCCCTGTTGGCCAAACTCCATGCCCCTTCCAACTCTTGGTTCTCTCAGGATCTTCTCTCCAGCTGACCGGAGACCACAGGACATCTGTCACGCAGGACTTCACTGCCCCAAGCAGCACTGTCATGGACACTTTCTGGGGCCCTTTCTTAGGGGGACGTTGGAGGAACTGTGCAGGGCACACGTTTGAGTTTGGAATAATCAAGCACGAGACTGCTAACTGAAAGGTCAGTAGTTCGAATCCTCCAGCCGCTCCTCGGGGGAAGAGACCTGACCATCTACACCCATAAAGATTCTAACCTAGAACTCTCCATTGGGCTGTTCTGCTCTGACGTCTACCTAGAGCATCCCAAGGAGTCAGAGTACATCCGGCCGCGCACGGCAGCAGGCACATTCCAAAGCACGCATGTCTCAACGTGACTCTTCTGGCATGTTAACAAAATCTCAGCCTCTCATTGTCTAATGTAGACAGTAGTGTGGGCCTCAGGGTATAGCAGGGAACCTAAGAAGAGTTACGGAAGTTAGGGAGGAAATACAACAAGCTTCTGTCGCCCCTCCACATGCCCCTGGCGTGCGGGGCAGGCAGTGTGTGAACACGCAGTTGGTTCTTCACAGGAGGGAGATGAATTGGGGCAGGATCTCTGACAACATCTTTGTCCCAGCAACAGTGATGGCCAAGGTTGTCAAGAAAGCTTGGCTCAGTTCAACCGCTTCGCTTTTGACACTAGCTCTTGCTCCAATGAGATTTGGAGTTTCTAAGAGCCAAGTAGAGAGAGTGGCCCTGTGGGAGAGCAGGGGGTGTGGCAAGTGTAGAGGAAGGGAGAGCAGAATGGATGGTGCAGCAGATGTAGGCCACAGAAGGCTTGACAGCTGGGCCTACCTGTCGCCACCTTGCCCTGACGCTGTGTGCCTTTGCTCCTGGCATTTAATTTTCTCGGCCTCCATTGTTCGTGGACAAAACTGGAAGGTTGATAGGTGCTCTCTAGGATGCTTTCCCAGGCCTGCATGGAATTCTCTGCTGGAGCCTAATGTGTGGAACAAATGGGAGCTCTTGGCCCTGGCCCCCTACAGAGAGCACAGCGCCTCTTCCTGTGGAAACATCTTCCAAGCAGTGCTGCCCTGCCCACAGGGTCATTCAGCTCACATCTGTTGCCTTGCCTGCACTTCTTTACCCTGCTCCCACTTCTCCCCCTCCTGACTCCTGTCTCTTTCCACATGTAAGCTTGCTACTCCTTTTCAGGATTCCCATTAGTCTTCGTACACATCTGTCTTCGATCTTGTCAGCCCTGGGAAGCTTTCAAGGGCAGACTTGAGTCAACAGTGGTGTTGGTGGGTCAGTATTGGAATTCTTCCTTCCTTCCTGCCTTCCTGCCTTCTTGCCTTCCTCCCTTCCTCCTTCCTTCCCTTCTTCTTTCCCTTTTCCCTTCCTCCCTCCCTCCCTTCTTCCTTCCCTCCTTCTCTCTCTCCCTCCTTCCCTCTTTCCTTCCTTCCCTCCTTCCCTTCCTCTCCTCTATCCTTCCAGACTCTAGACTTAATTCCAAGCCACTGCACCTCAAGCTCAGATGCCACATGTCTGCCAATAGAGACTTACATGTTGCTATGATGTTGAACAGGTTTCAGTAGGATTTCCAGACTGAGATGGGCTAGGAAGAAAATCCTTGTGATCTACTGGAATAAACAAACAAATGAACAACAAAAACAGCCCATAAAAACCCTATGGATCATAGTGATTCAATACAGGCTTATGAGAAGGACCGAGAACTGGGCATTGTTCAGTTCTGTGTACATGGGCTGCCTGGAGGAAGGGACTGGTACAAAGCAGCTAACAACAGAGTGAATGAATAGTTGGGTCCCAATCACCCATGTCCCTCCAGCAACCTCCTCTTCTCTCTTTTACAGACACACACACACACACACACACACACACTCAAAGTAACCTTGAGCCCTGTTCAAGCCAACTGGTTTGTCCTGTCCTTATCCTTGGTCAAAAAGAATCAAAGGCTCTGTACCCTGTTCATGTCAGTGGTGGGGAAAGAAAGAAGACATTAGTTTTGCTCAGGAACTCTCAGGAACATGCTACTAACTCCAAAGATGCTGCTTTATAGAAAGTTGATTCTGTCTGTCCTGAAACCTCTTTCTTGACTGGCATCGGAAATTCTTTGGACCAGTGAAGGGTGAATGGAGAAAGGGTTCAGAAATGAAGGTCAGTGGTTAGAACTGGACAGTACTCAGAGTTTAAGAGAGCAGGCTTACCTTTGGTAGTGCCTAGCAGAATACGTCTCACTGTTCTATAAGTCCCTAGAAAAATAGGAAGGAGGTGAATTCAGGAAGGAGGAGGGACAGGCAAAGCAGATGAGCTGCATGCAGTTTTTTTCTTTCTTGTCTCCAGAGTCAATGGCTAGTGATAGCCCTTAATTGGAATTAAGTTATTCTGAGTGGAGTCATTGTGCAGAGGATACTTCTTAGTGGTACACGATGCACTGCAAATATTAAATGTCTTTCCCCAGACCATTCCAGTTACTGTGACAACCAGAAACACCTTCACACTGCCTGTCCTTTAGTTGGGGCCATAGTAGCCCTTTTGTGGATTCCTTACATCAGCACAGATTAAGTGAATGACAAGTGAATGAATGATAGCCTCTGCCTGTGACCTTGCAGTGCTCTTCAGGCATGTTCTGGACACTGGACGCTGTGGCCTCACATCCACTTGGAACAAAGTCACCATGATTCCATCCATCCTCACGTTCCTGGACCCACTTCCCCGAACTGCCTGGGGGTGGGCTCTGTGCTGCTTTTCGGGGAGCTCTCTGAGCAGAGGTGGTCCCCATTCCACTTCTACCCTTGAGTTTTAAGGTGCCAGAGCCCACTGCTCCATCATCTCAACCCCTCGAGCTGTCAGCCACTCCAGGTTCCGGACTAGCCATGGTCTGCTGGAGGGGAGCGCTTGTGTAACTTTCCCTCTCTGCAGCAACATACAGATGGGATGACAAGGACCAGATTTCATCTCCAAGCTCTGTTGTTTGCCAAGATTTTGACCAGACTTCCTGGCGGAGGCAGAGCAACAGCACAAGCTCCTTTAGGTCAAGTGATTTGGGCCTGCATTCTCCCAGAGGCTCTGAATGGCTGCTCTGTCCAGAGGGGGAGTTTGTAGAGAGCCCCTGTCTGCTAACTGAGGAGAGAGAAGGAGGGTGGGGGGAGTGGAAGGTCACTATCCTGCTTGCCATCTCCCTGACTGTGGCCCAGGACTCCAGAGCAGCACTGCCCATGATGAGAATTGCCTCCTGCACAAAGGGGACAAGAGGCACCTTTCTCCTTTTGCTGGACTGAGAACTAGGGGGAAACATTTACTGAGGGTTTTAAACTCCAAGGGGAACCGAAACTGTATGAAATCATGATGTACGGTATTTTATGTTTGCATGATCAGAAGCTAGAAATTTACCAGATCCAGATACACGTGTCAATACCAGGGACTTCGGGAGACCTGTGAGCTAGAGGCCGCTGGCACTGCCCTGTCTCTCTTGCTACCCTGGAGTCCCTTCGTGCCAGCTCCCATCTTAATTCCACCTCCCCTCACAGCCAGACATCCTCCCTGAGCACACCGGGTCCATGGTTTCCACTCGAGTCTTACACAGCGCGTCGTAATGCGGCATCCACCATGCCACAGAGCCCACTCTGCCTCGGAGCCAAGTGTTACTAAACCTAGGGAAGGGTGTCAGATGTGTGGAACTTGGCCCGCAGCACTCTTTTTCATGGGGACTTACTTTTTGCCATTCTCTCCTTTTGTCGTACGATACCTCACCCTGCTCCCATGACGGTTCGTCGCCACCTCTGTTAGTTGACTCTTTATCCCCGACCTAGCCTGGGCTCTCGTCTCTCCCTGCAAGCTGTCTGCTGCATACTTCTGAGCATACAGGTAGCCCGCTGGCCCCTCCTTCTGCCCCAAACTTGTTTTTCCTTCAGTGAACAGTCTGCATCATTCCTCATCTCAATACATGTAGCTACTTTTGGCTCCCTTGGGTGTTTTCAGAACACGGGGGGTCAATCCTCAGTTTGCCCTGTTCTCTCATTCTGCACCGCTGGGCAGCCTCCAAACCCTCATCATTCTTACCTGGGGATTGCCTCTTGCATTTCCTCCATCGTATCATTTCTACCATCACTCCCCGAAGCCAAGTCACCGTCCTCTGTTGCTGTTCTCAGCTCAGCCGGTCCTTTTTCTACTTGGGACCTTGGCGTGTTAATGAATGACGACCCCCATGCCCCTAAGTCCCTTGCGTGACTTTTGGGCTGGCTCATGGTGTCTTTCCTCTTTATACTAGTCTATCTGATCCTCTGTACTTCAACAATCCTGGCTTCGACTTCTTTGCTTCCCCCATTGCACCACATTCACCCTTGCCTTTGCACCTAAACACTTAGAGATCATTTCTTACTGTCTGGAACACCTTCTCCTGCTCACCATGTCACCTCTCCCTGACTCTTGACATTCCTGAAAGTGCTGGCTTGAATGTTCCTTCCTTTGCTTCCCTCAAAAAAAAATCTTAACCTATCGCAGCACCCTGCATTTTACCTATCCTCACCATTTTTTTTTTTACTGCAAGTGCTGGTTCAACAACCATTTTTCTTTTACAAGACTATATAGACTTCTTGAGGGCAGGAACTATATCTGGCGTGTATATATCTGCATTCTTCACACCTTGCACAGTTCTGGCTTATAATAAATACTCAATCACAAATAGAATGAATTTATGAGTGAACAAAATATATTTACTCAGCCAAAACCTGCAATGGGATCCAAGATCAGGGCTGGCATTAAGAAAAACAAGATCGGGCTGAGCCCTGGTGGCGTAGAGGTTGTACGCAGGACTGCGGCCCACTGGGATGGAGGTTTAATTCCAGCTCCACGGAGCAAAGGCTGGGCCTCCTACTCCTACCACCTAAGGGCAGTGATGCCAAAAAAAAAAAAAAAAAAAAGAAAGAAAAGGTCATTAACAAGATCATCAGGTTAATATGATAAGTTCCCAGAACAAATGCCTAACCCTCAGTAGCCTCAGCAAACGTTGATTCTATGCTACACCGCAGGCAAAAGTTGAATGAGGTGTCAACTCTTCGAATGAAGAGCTGAAACCTTCTTTGAAAGTTTTTGAAAATCCTTTTTAAAAAAGGATTTTGGCACCTACATGAACAAGGGTTTTGTTCTTCTGTGACCGGGAATGTAAAACACAGGGAGGTTTACATGGATTGGGTTGTTCTTCCATTGCACACGCATGCACATCCACTTCCTCACAGAAGCCCAAGCTCACACACATGCACGTGCGCATCCCCACCTGCACACCCTCCCAGCCAGCCAAGCCTATGACCATGCATGTACCCAAACACTTCTTCCACTGTGTAGCATGGTAGCTCACTTTTTCATTTGGGCTATGGCTATGCCTGGGGCCATCCTATTGGCTTCAAACCTGTGGGGTCAGTTGGACGGGAACCTTGAGCCTTTGTCACTGGCTATCCCCTGAGTTCCCATACGTCCCCATCGTCATTTGGCGAACTCTGCTGTTGTGCTGTTCTTCCTCCCAAAGGGAACACCTGGTCCCCCTCTCCTGAATCTGGTTTTCCCTTCCTGTGCTTACAGGTCATCTCTTCTTCCTCTTCTGGATCCTCTACTGGGATGAAGTCACAGGAAGGAGACTGACCACACCTTTCCTAATTAACCCCCATGCCCCAAGGCAACCATTCCTTGCTCTCCAAGAAGGGGCTTGAGTAGCTCAAAGGCTCAAGGCCTTCCCCCAGGCCCCTTAGCGCAGAATTTGTCTGCCCTTAACTCTCAGTGATCTGATGCTTGACTCCCCTGCTAGGCTGACATGCTGCTCTGGTTCCTTCCATTCACACCTCAGCAAGATGCCTTTTCCTGGAGGTCGTATATGTGATTCTATCCTCTTTGGGGCTGTTTCTGTATTTCAATTATCTTCAGGAACATGCATATTGGATCATGGCCTGGCTGTGATATTTCATTTCCATTTCTTAACACCTGCAGTTGAAATAAGAGACAGCAAAGACCAGAGCTCTGCTTGGGTCCCAGACCCAGGTTATCAAGGTTCTTTCATGGTTCTTTCCCAATAGGGAATGTGACTTTAGGCCGATTTCATCAGTGAAGCCTTCCTGGGACCACATTTCTTTCACCGCCTTCAACTCTGAACCTCTGACCTCCAATTACTTCAGTCTAAGGTTTGTGCACAGGATTCCTGACATGAAGGCAAACTTTGAAATAATATTTAATTGGCCACACCAGATGCTTACTTAAATCCACAATCTCTTCTAAAGGATCGGCATTTCCTCTTATTATTTTATTTTGTTTTGTTTTCTCATCTCCTAAAACTTCCCTTGACACAGAGAGAGCACTCACCTCCTTTTTGTTCTCTTGGTGCCACAAGGCCAGGCAAGCAAGGGATTTCTCCATCTTTCTGCTGGTTGACTCCACTGCTGCTAGTAAAGTCAGTGCTTGTCAGTTTATTGATGCACCTGTCCTCATCATTTCACCCCAGGACCTCGGACATCATCCCTGCGAGAGCAAAAGAGGACCTAGATTAGTCCCAAGCACCTCCAACCCAGATTTCATCTCCTTCTCATGCCTGTATACACAATAAACTGGATCAGAACCAGGAGCCCTGTAGGAGTGCATTTCTCTGTCTCAAAACCAGACCCTGGAGAGCATTTGCTTTCTTGGCAAAGAGATGTAGGCTTAATTAATTTTTTGATTTTCTCCCTTTGAACCTCTTGGAATACACACATATAATTGCATTCATGCACAACTGGGTGTATAATAATTTTAATGGCAGGTGGTGTTAGCAGTCCCTTTCCCCTTGACAGAGACCAGGGTTTTTCCATCTGGATATTTTAGCCGGACCAAAATACTGACTTTCTAACCAGTTGGAGATGGGAGGAGTGAGCGGAATGGAGATGGAGACAAAGTCAAGGGAGAAATATACTTAGGTATAAATCACATGTGAACGGTGTTTCAAAGTCGTTATTGCTTCAGGATGGGTGAACTCTAATTAGTTTTTAAGGCTTTGCTTTGCCCAATGAACATTTCCCAGATTTGCTGCTCCAAGCATGACGTCTTTGCCGTCAGGGTGTCCAGAACGGACTGATAGCTGTTTAATCGCTTTAAAGAGGGCCTGGGGTAGGATCCAGTTTCTCGAGGTTCGTGCTGTGGTCAGTCCAGAATCAGACATTGGAGTTGCAATGAAGAGAAGATTTCACTCATCTCTTTTCTTTATTCCACACTCCAACTCCCTCCATCCCCTGGTTGGCTGCCCAAGGCAGTAAATCACTGTGAGGCTAAATGGGTTATAAGTCATGAGGTGGCCTCTTTTCCCTCTTTAGCTCCCTACTCAGAAGAGTCAGGGGCTACACTCTGAGAGTTCTCAGCTGCCTACTATTTCAACTTTTGACTTCCCAAGTCTCATCCTGCTTCTTCCTCACCCTCCTTCCCTGTCCCCACATGCCTGGTTCTTGATGGCTCCGCCCCTCAAGCTCCTGCAGCAGCAGCTCTCCGTTAGTAATGGCCGTCCCAGAGAATGCCGGTCCAAGGTCATGTAAAACATGCCCCCTCTGTGTTTCCAGCATGTTTTTCATTCCCAAAGGACCTTTCTGCATAATGAGGAAGGTCATGCTAGGGCAGTTTATAGGAAGAAGTCCCTAGAGAAGACACCCAAGGCTGATCCAAGACTTATCTGGGCAGCTAGCTCCTTAAAGATAAATGTGGAGAACTTGGAAAAATAAAAAAAAAGAATGCTGAGACTATTTGATGGGTACATATTTTGGGGGGAATTATAAAAAGACATGGTGGAGAATTGGATTGTGGCAAACTTTATAGCAGGACAACCTGTTCCTTGACTAAATGATATTTTAGTGCAGGATTGAGAAATAAATGCAGCCAATGTACTACTATTCCCTGTTTCTTTGGCCACAACAGACATCACTAATCAAGCCCAGCCTTGCCCCCCCCAATGAAATCCATGAGGCCTTTCAATATCCACCTAGGTCTTTCAGGTAGCCATATGCCACCCAGCTGGATTTGGAACTTGGATTGAAATCCATTTGCATCTTCTACTTTAAAAGGAAAGGACATTAGGTGTGGAGTAAAAATGTCTGAAATCTAGTTCCGAAAATCAATGACTCACTAGTAATAATTCTCTAACCTCTGCTCCATACTCTGTAAATAAGGACAACATGCCTGCGTCAAAGGTCTGAGGTAAAGGCTAAATCGATCACACATGTGGTGGTGTTGAGAGCTATGCCCAGCACACTGTAAGCACGCAGTAAATAAGAGCCAGAGCCAGACTTGAAGTGGGGCAGACACACTGTGTGCCCCCTCACCCATGTATCCAATGCCAGATAATAACACTGCTTTTGATGTCCTCAGCGGGAACAAACTGACAACATCTGGGTCCTCTAATTCTACCTCACCTGTACTTCACATTCTTAATTCTCTTACTACATCTCCCTTTCTTGAACCCATATAATGCTCCCTGGTTCCTCTGGACATATAGAGTGAATGCTCGCAGGGTGTGATGTGATTGGTGTTCTTTATGTGCTCAGAGCCTGTGGAACCTCGTGCCCATGCCAGAGCAGGCTTACACATCAGGGCTCTGATTCTCCAGAGAGGAGTCAGAAGTACACAGACGTGTGTGTGTGTGTGTGTGTGTGTGTGTGTGTGTGTGTGTATGAAGGTTACATACAACCCTCACTCTGAAGCCCGCCCCCCCCAAAAAAAACCCTCCAAACAACTTTTTCTACAAAATCACAGCTCCATCAGGATTTCTTACCAAATCTTAGACAAAGTCATTAAAGATCAAAATGGAAGGCACTGTTTCAGCTATATCTTCCATGTAGATGGATACATTTCTGAAGATGGTGTTTCTGTCTGTCTAATTGTTCCTGTCCATTTATGCTGTATCATAACAGTCAATTTGGCATCTTTCGGGAACACAAACTGTTTCTTTTCAAGTCTCTGCTTTGGGGGAACAAAAAGAAGTCAGGAGTGGTGAGTTCAGGGATATAGAGTTGATGGAATAAGGGTTACCAATGAAATTTTCGTAGGATAGACTTTTTTTTTGAAACAAAAAACCCTAGGTTCAATTTTCCTGGCTTGTTTCTCTCCAAGGCATGTGGCAGTGCTCTGAAAACTTCCTCACTAAAAGCCTCCATGATATTTCTGTGTCCATCAAGAAAGACCAACAAGATCCCCTCTTTGGGATTCCAAATCAGTCCTGGGACTCTCTGAGCTGGCATCTCTATGTTTAATTGAACTGGACCCACAGCTCCTCCTCAGACTCTACTGTTCTGTTTGGACATTTCATTTTGAATGCCTCCTGATGAGATCAGGACAAGTGTGACTGAGAGCACTTGTCTGCAGCCATCCACTGTTCACAGAAATATGTGTGATCATCTTTCATTTGACACACACCTGGGCATATATGAACTAGAACCCTAGTAGCCAAAGTTTTTCATATACATATACATATCTATACATATATACTTACATATGTGTGTTGAATGTGTTCCTTAAAGCAACTAGCCCTTTCCTCTCTTTCTGAAAGAACATGTTAAAGCTCACTTACGTGACTTCCACTTCTCTTTGGACTGTGCCTTACTCCTCCCATTCAGATGTGGACGCAGATAACAAAAGGTAACCACATAAGAAAGGAGAGGAAGAAGCCAAGGTCTAAATTCAGTTACTTGTAGCAAATACTCATTGACCATCTAAGTCTGTGCCAGACAATATAGAGGAGATTGATCCTTGTGCCACAACCCCTGAAGAATGAATATGAGGGATAATCCAATACGCAAGGAATGAGACAGCATGTAACAGCCACCAAGAGATCATCAACATTGCCCTGGAGTTGACCATAGACTTAAGACTCCTGGTCAATCTCCCTTTCCTGAAGTATTATGATCGTGTTAGCACATAATGCAAGGAGATGGCATAAGGCTTGGTGGAGGTGGCAGCATGTGTCAAGTTTGAGAACAGACTTGCAGTCGGGCTATCTTGGGACAGGTAGAGATACTCAGGGTAGGGCTGTGGGCTTACTAGGCAAAGGGACCACCAGAATGAGGTTGTGGTACTAAAGAACCTGAAGGTTGTAGATTGTTCAGGGGATGGATGTATTTAAGGGACATGGTCCGAGAGAAGGGGCTCTGCTTTATGTTGAGGTCAGGTTTGAGTGACATCATGGTATATCTGGGTATGAAAGGTCCTAGGGTCAGTTGGGTGTAGTGTCTTAGTAGGCCTGCAGAGGGTTGGGGTAATAACCCAAAGGGTTCAGTCCTTTTTCTATAATAATAGAAATAATGCTGTATTCAGCTACCAACATGCCAAGTGACCTGAGGCAAGCTACTGCCTCTCTCTGGTCCTCAGTTTTCATTCCTGTAAAATCAGGAGGTTGAATTAGCCCATTTGAGGTCTGATATCTATGGTTTTGTAGTAACAATGAAAAGGTGAGAAGGGTATCTTTCATCCGCCTGTTTATCATGCATCCTTCAGATGCCAGTTAGGAAAAGTGATGTCCTCTTCCCTTGGCAACAGAGTCTGGCCTGAGTTGTGCATTGCCCTGGTTTATGCACAGGACCTATACTTTTTATCCTGGTGTAGCTCCCAGGGAAGGGATCACTGGCATAGGTAGACAGCATGGCTTTCTTCCCCATTGAGAAGGCCCCAACTAATTCTACCTTGTACCTCTCCTAACTTGGACTTTCAGCTGAATTCAGTAAACTCTTTGTCATCAGTACATGTGCTAGGTATGGTGCTGGTTGGGTGGGGGAGAGATTCTTGCCAGGGAAGGAATAGAAGGAATATTGGTTACCAAACTGGATATTTATTAGCATCACTGTGAGAGACTTCTTCTTCTTCCTCTCCTCCTTTTTTTTTTTTTTTGTGCACACTGATAGAAGTCTTTAGTATTATTTTTAATCATTTTATTGGGGGGCATACAACTCATCAGAATTCATACATCTGTCCATTGTCAAGCATATTTATACATTTGTTGCCCTCATCATTCTCAAAACATTTGCTTTCTACTTGAGCCCTTGGTATCAGTTCCTCATTTTTCCCCTCCGTCACTGTTCCCTTCTCCCTCATGTACCCTTGATAATTTTTAAATTATTATTATTTTGTCATCTCTTACACTGTACAATATCTCCCTTTGCCAACTTTACTGTTGTCCGTCCCCCAGGGATGAGGTTATATGTAGATCCTTATAATTGGATGTACCTTTGTACCCCATCTTTCCTCCACCCTCCTGATAATGCCACTCTCACCTCCATCCTGAAGGGATCATCTCTGCTGGATTCCCTGTGCTTCCTGCTGCTATCTGTACCAGTGTACATCATCTGGTTTAGCTGGATTTGTAAGGTAGAATTGGGATCATGAATAGTGGGGGAGGTGTGGGGGGGAGCATTTAAAAATTAGAGGAAAGTTGTATGCTTCATCGTTGAGAGACTTCTTTAAGAATGCAGTGTGTGGTGCTCTAATCTTTTGATGATGTTGATTCAGTAAGCCTGAGTGGAGGCTGAGAATCTGGAACATTAACCCTTCTCTAGAGATTCTGAGGAGACCTGGTGGCAAAATGGTTATGCCTTGGGCTTTCAACCCCAAAGTCACCAGTTCAACACCTCCAGTGGCTCTCTACAGAAAGAAAGGGCTTCCTACTGCCCCAAAGAGTTACAGCCTTGAAAACTCACAGGGCCACTTCTGCCCTGTCCTGTAAAGTCATTATGAGTCATCTTTCCTTTGAAGGCAGTGTGTGTTTGGTTTGGAGTTTGAGTGATTCAAATGAAGGGTCAAATTTTGGAAGCTTCAATCTAAAGAAATTTATTCTACCATCACAACCCAGAAGGGCCGTGTTCTATCTTAATCTGCACATATATGAACTTATCGAGCATCCACTACTTCTTTATGACTTGCTTGATTTTGGTGTCTGTGTTGTGTCCTAGGAGTGCGGGTGTGGGGGTAAGGCATAGAGGTAAGGCTATGGTAATTTCTTCACCCCTGAAGAGTATGGGTAACCTTGTTAGTAAAGTCATTCATGTGTGACATGGTGTCATCAGTATCATCGTCATGCTGCCTTCCATTTCCATAACACTGGTAGTGTTACTGGAATCCCCGGTGTGCAAGTAGTTAACAAGCTCACCAAAGGATTAGAGGTTCAAGTTCACCTCAAAACATCTCAGAAGAAGACGAGCATTCTCATTCCATGGACAATGCTGACAACCCTACGGAGACTCTGACCTACTTTAACAATGGTGCCCGACCATAGTCAGACTCCAACAACTGGAGGGGAGGAGTCCGTATTAACTAGACAGCAGCTGGTAACCAGTAAAGTCATTCATATCCCTTTAAGAAGCAAATTTTATTAACTGGAGCTGAAAAGTGCCTCCTAAGGTAGACAGGCATTCTCCTTGTTTTCCAGACTTAGTGACTATGGAGCAGAATGGTGAAGAGATAAGTCCAAGCCTGTACAAGTAGCAAGTGCCAGCGCCAAGACTATAAATAAGTTCAGTTGCCTACCCTCTGTTGGGTAGTGTTCCCTACTCTATTCAAAAGAGCAATGCCTGTGTCCTCACAGGGGAGTGACTTCAGAAGCAGTACTGGCTCATCTGGCACAGGTTCAGAGGGCCAGGTTCAAGGCAGTGTTGGGCAACTCTGGTCAGGGCCTGTTGCAAGGATGAGGCAGTTGATGCAGCTGAGGAGGGCCCTCTGATCTGGAAAGATTCCTGCTGCCAGGAGTGACAGTTTTTGACATCTGCTTTCTAAGATAGAAATGCCATGACAACATGGTCTTATGTTATTTCATCTGCACGGCCAGCAGTCACGTGACACTGGGAGAAGGCGGGCTTTGCCCTCTGGAAGTTGACCAGGGGGAACAGGAAGGGTGAAGAGAGAACTTCTTTGCAATGAAAGTAACTGCTTCTGCTTCTGACTGAGCTGCATGCCAGGTAGGGCGTGCCCCCAGCCTGGATCATGAAGTGCCGCATTCATGCCTCTTGGAGGTATGGCTTTTGTTAACTTTGTTTTACAGCTGGGGAAGCTGGGGCTGAAGGAAGTCTTGTTATACATCCAAGGTCACACACAGTCCGAGAAGGGAGAAGAGTAACCAAACCTACCTGATTGCCAGGCCCACCCTCTTCCCCACACAGCATACTGCTCATTGACCAGATAACCAACTACTCCTGGGTCCTTGAACCCCAGGCCCATGACCCACTGAGCTTTGCAGTAGCAGTGCCAGCAAAGACTTGCTTGCAGCGCTCCTCCAGCAACCCAGAGGCAGAGGTGACTACCTTAAAAACATTCCCAAGAAACTTCTTTTGTGCTCCTTGTTGAGGCGCAGGGGTACAGTGTGGGTCTGTGGCAGTGCTGTTGCCTGCTACTCTGGCAGATCTGTTCAAATGTGCTGCCGAAATGCTGGGTTCGCTACTCAGCCAATGCATCACCTGTCTGTCAGGGGAAGCTCTTGTGTTACTATGACACAGAATGGGTTCCCACTGAGCTTCCAGATCAAGATGGACAAGGAAGAAATGCTACCTCCCCGCCAAATCAGCCATTGAAAACCCCCTGAGTGGTACACAGCTGGATAGTGTTTTCTTCCTTTGTGCCTGTGGTGGTCAGGGGTGGGGCACCTAGCAACAGCAGCAACATTGAAAATGGTCGCACAGGACCATCTAACATGAAGTTGTGGAGCCTGAACTAAAAGGCCAACTCTCAGGTCTCCTTGAGTGGAAACTTTGTGCGTTCATGTGGGTAGACAAGAGAAACAAATTCATAGAGATACTCATAGATGTGTAACAAAGAAGTTTATATACAAGAGCAATTGAACATGAAGAAAACATCCCAGCCCAGTCCAGATCAAGTCCATACGTCCAGTATTAGCCCCTATGTATGATACCAATCTATAAAGTCCTCTGTGGACTCGTGAAACACATACAATGAGCTGAATGCAGGAGGATCTCGGGCTGGTGGGTGGAAAGTCTTGTGGATCCAGTGGTGATGTAGACATCTCAGTGCTGGCAAGGATCTCCATGTAGCTGCTCCAGCTCCAGAACTCTAGCATAGATAACTCCATGTGTCTTGTCGATGGAAATGTCTCACAGGGAGTAAGCATGCACCCTGCCTCCAGTGAGCTATTAGATAGCACCTCCAAGTGAGGTCATCAAGCTGCGACCTCAACGGCAGGCTAAACTCCACCCCATTCACTCTTAAGACTCTCAAATTGACAACGGTTGATGTAACTACCACACCTGGCTCTGGTTCTCTGGAGAGCATGGAGTGTGGTGAGGGCGTCACCAGCCCAAGATGGAAGGGTTCTCATGCTTCAGTCTCCAGGTGGAGCTGTATCCCACCTGTCACAGATGAAGCCTGAACCTTAAACCTCAGCCTTGAATGTGAATTCCACGTCTTTCCCTTCAGAGTAGGCCAGTTTGGTCCTACTGTGCCCTAGGGTGAGGACAGTCATTGGCACTCTGTGAGAACAGAACTGGGACCCATGCCAATTGTACCCAAAGAATAAGCCAACTCCAAAATCAGTCTGAAAGGCGGATGCCAGAAGAATGCACTGCAAGTCGTCCTGGAGTGTTTCCAGTTGTTTTTAAATGACAACTTCTTGTTCCCTCCTAATTCCTCTGATGAATTCTCCTTTTAGATCCAGACTTCCATGGGTATACATGTATTCCAGAACGACTGGTGCGCGTGTGTGTGTGTAATGTGTGTAATGTGTGGATAACCCCCCCCACACACACACACACACACAAATGCTTGAGGTAGAGGTGAAGAGAGGAAATAAGACAGGGAGCAGGTACTCTGTAACCACCGCTCAAACGTGGTAAAACAAATGTATTCAGAAAGCACTGTCTACTCACTGAAATGTTATTTGCTCCGCCCCCACCCTGTGGGTCCCAAGCTCTTGTTCCAACTTGAACATGGAAATTCCTCTCCCTTAAAATGAACAGAGGAGAAATGCTGTCGCTTGGGATTCCCCCAGGTGGCTTGACAGCCCGGTAACTGAACTCCAGGCTTGTTTCTGGCAGCGATGGGGCCAAGGAGAAAGGAGCAAGGGCCCAGCCAGCCTTGGAAATTCTCTATCATGCTCTTGAGGGGTGAGACCTTCCCAAACTCCCTTTTGGAGGACTAGCATGACATGAAAAAGATCCCGGTGTTAGGATTTGGTTGCTCTGATCTATGTCAGACCGTTCCCTCTCGCCTCCCCATAACTTCAGCCATGGGCATGACTGCAGGCCTTTCGGAGGTGAGGGAGTTCCCAACTCTGATCACCCAAGGACCTGAAGGAAGAGATGTTGAGTGTGATGCCTGGCCCTCGTCTGTGTTTTGAATTACCCGTTCTTTGAGGAAGGAGCCCTGGTGCCCTATGGATTCTTCTTGGGGCCTCTAACTGCAAGATCAGCAATTTGAAACCAACAGCCAGAGAAAGACGAGGCTTTTAGATCAATTAGAGTTACCATCGTGGGGACTTCCCAGACCTATGCAGTTGCTGTAAGTCAGCCATGACTCAATGTCGTGAGTTTTTTAGTCTCTCTCTCTCTCTCTCTCTCTCTCTCTCTCTCTCTCTCTCTCTCTCTATATATATATATATATATATATATATACACATACATACATATAATTCTTATCACAAAGGTCCATGGATGATGGTACCTACTCTTTGGGCTGAACTACTAACGTGAAGGTGATTGGTTGGAGTCTGACCAATGCCCTGGTGGTCTACTTCCTTAAGGATGACTGCCACGAAAACGCTGGGGAGCAGTGTTACTCTGTAACACTCAAGGCGGCCATGAGTCAGAAGCAACTCGCTAGGATCAGGTTTGATTGCCTTGGTTCATCCTCAGGCCTTCAGAGTCGGAGATGGTCCACTCGACCCAGGAAATTACAAAATGGATGCGTGAAAGCAGCACAAATCTGCACAATGAAATAAACCAAAATACAGGCAGAAACTTCCATCCGTTGTGACCCTCCCGTTAACTGACTCTGTCATCTTGAGCGTATGGGCCCTCCGCTTCTTCAGCTGTGAAGAAAGGTTGGGAGGCTCGAGGGTCCTTGTCGATGGGAATATTCCTCTCCCTGAGGTTCCTGTCGTCACCTTCGTGTCAAAGCCTGTGTTTGGGAAGCTCCACCAGGTGAGCATAACCTTGGGCTGGATCTGAGGCGCTCTGTTATTTGCTCTATCTGTGCACACGCACCACAGCTGCAAGTGGCTCTGTCTAGCTTAGGTGGGTGGGATTCGGAATTCGCTGTCTTCTTTTCCAAGAGATTGGCCCAAAGCCAGAGTCTTCATCTCTCTCTGTCCTCTCAGCCCTCCTCAAATGACTGTGTCTAGGAAGATTCTTTTGATGTAGCCTGCTCGAGCTCTCCATTAATCTTACCTCTCCCAACCTACGTGTGACGAGCCTCCATCCTTGGATTCTGACAGTTGGAAAGGAGGTACGTTTCCCTGTTCAATTACCCAAGCAAAGAAAGTGTGCTTCCCACCAAAGGTAAACACCTCAATCCTTTCCTTATTAGCTGCCTTTCCCGTGCTCCCTGACTCTCCTCCCCAGATTTCTCTTTGTCCTATTTCCATCTCCACTGGATTTATCCTGCTCTTAATCCCTTGGAAGTGGAGAGATGAGTAATTTTCATTCCACTTTTTCCCAAATTCTGTCATACAGTTAGGCTTGCTGCCTTCCCCACTCCCTGCCGTGCCTGCCCCTCTCCATTCTCCCCCCACTCACCCCCTCTGATGAGATTTCCTCTCTGAGGGAATATTTTGGTCCTGTTCTTCTGTTCCCAAACAAATTCCCCTGGTCCTTTAAATCTGGTTCCAATCAACATACTCACAGCGTGTTCAGTGATATGAACTCTGCCTTGATTTGGTCCTGTAACTCACGCCGCATCCTCCACCTCTTGGACTGTTTTATATATACACACTTAAATATCTATGTGTGTGTGTATATCCTCTATCAAAAGAGGGATACATTTTCCATCGAGTCTGTAAGCATTTTTCATCTTTCGTCCAAATTAAGATCTTGATTCTTTGTTTACTTTGAGAAACCTGGGGGCTCCGTTTACTTTTTAAGAAGGCCTATAAGTACCTGGATAAATAATGAGATAGAAACTGAGGACAGATTCTACCTCTCCCCCATCATCAAGCCCATCTATTGAGTGGGGCAGTGGAGCGGGAAGAGGGAAGAAGGACACCTTACCCAAACCATGTATGTCTGTTTCCTCTTCCTCTTCCACCTGCATTTCCATCTTATAAGCCCTTTATTTTGCAGGCCAATCTCATTTTACACTTTATTGTGCTTCACAGACACTACGTTTTTGTTTCTACAAGATGAAAGTTTGTGGCAACCTTCTTTTAGCAGTCTCTCAGTGTCGTGTTCTGGACAGCATGTGCCCCCTCATTTGTTGTCATGTGTTGGCCATTCTCAAGCAATGTCACAACATGTTCATAATTCTCTTGTATATGCCAAAGACTACCATAGAGTGAAAACATAAGTTGTGTAAGTACCAGGAACCAATCAAATAAAAAAATAGTGTGACCCACTTTATGGTGATAGTGGGAACCCTATTATCTCCAAGGGATGCCTGTATTGGGAAAAAAAACCAGGATGCATCCCAAGGAGAAGTTCTGAGACACAGAGCTTAGACCACAGAAGACAATAAGTTGGTGAACTCAGAAGGGTAACCAAGTGGAAGGATTTCCATTTATTGACCACATGCTGAATTCTAGTGGCCAGATCCTTGAGTGAGAATGAAGCCTGAGCTGATAGAAGTACGTCTTTCCTTCGAGGGAAGGGTTGCTGTAGCTTATGAATCTGTAACAAACAATTCTGTTAAGTCATGGCTTTTAAATGATGAGCGTTAGGCACTGAGAAGAGAATGCTTTGGTGTGTGTGAATTCCACAACCTTAATTCACTCATGGACAAAGCATGGAGCAGTCAGGGAATGTTTTTTGTGAATGCTGGGAAGGAAAAGGTGATGTCAGAAGAGCCATTTTCCCAAACAGAATACTAGAAAGGGAAGATTTGGAATGGGTGGGAACAGAACTTAGGCAAGTGCTATGAAGACAGACAGCAAGGTTGTTTACAGAGTCTTAGGAGAAAGAGCAGGATCCTTGGGTGGTGTAGACTATGAATGTGCTCATTTGGCCACCCAAAATTTAGAAATTGGTGTTCACCCATAGATGCCTTAGAAGAAAGAACTGGGGACCAACTTGCAGAAAACCATTAAAAGCCTTCACAGAAGGATCACAAGGAAGAGACATACCAATCAGGGTGCAGTATATCACTGATGAAGCATACAAAATTCCTCTAGCTCTTTAATACCTTTTTCCCCCAACTATCTTTACCCCAGTTCTACCTTACAAATCCGGCAAGACCAGAGCACATACACCGGTACTGATAAGAGCTCACAACACGTGGAATTCAGGACAGATAAACCCCTCAGGACCAATAATGAGACCAAGAGGGGAAGAGGAATGTGAGGGGATAGAGAGGGAACTGATCACATATGATCTACATATAACCCTCTCCCAGGGGGATGGACAACAGAAAGAAAATGGGTGAATGGGAGACAGCAGTTGGTGTTAAGACTTGAAAAAAAATTACACCTTATCAAGGGTTCATGCAGAAGGGAGTGTGGAGGAGGGGAGAAATGAGCTGATAGGAAGGGCTCAAGTAGAAAGAAAATGTTGTGAAAATGATGATGGCAACATATGTACAAATGTGCTGGACACCAGGGATGGCTGGATGGATTGTGGTATGAGCTATATAAGCCCCAGATACAATGATTTTTTTAAGAAGTCCTATGGAGGACAGTCCACGTCTGATGGCTTTGAGGAGTGCACAACAGTACTGGATGGCACCTTAGTAAGAAGTGAGGGTGGGAGGCAGCGGCATCCAGGTGAGTCTTAGGATCACCACACACTGGGGTCTGGGAAGTCCTGGACATTCCCTGAGGTACAATGGCTATCATACGGAACACAGATTCATGGAGAGACAGACTTCATTCCCTACCTGGTCTGAATCTGGGATGATGGTAGGAGAGCTTCCGATTCATCCAGAACTAGCACTGGCCATCAAGGCAAAATGATCTTCATCAAAGATGACACATTTTGCTGCCTACGTGCCTCTGACCCATTAAAAAATAGTCTAACAACCAAACTTCAAAGCATCTTCATGCTAATTGGCTGAAGCTTGACAGAGTAAGAGTTTTCTGTTCCAAAATTCATCCACAGTTTGCTGCATCTCATTTATTATTCTCCTCGAGGTACCATTCCTTACCCCACTCCCTCCCCGTGTGCCTGTTTCCATGCTCCTTCTGCCCTCACCCCTCTGCACTTTGTCCTTGTGGAAATGCTGCCCTCTTCACCTCTAACAGTTGGTTATTCTACGCTATGTGTCCTTTCCTGGCATGACTGTCCCCTCATTGACCTGCCGGTTGTTTGGTTGAAAATGAAGTTGTGAGCGAGTCCATTGCCAGACTCAAAGGGTGACCAAGAGCCATGATATCAGGGTCCTGCCAGTCTCTAGCCAACCAAATACACCTGTTCATTATAAAAGTAACTTTTGAGCCAGACAGTTTTTTAAATAAAACAATTGTTGAGATATTTTTAGACTTGCGACATTGATTTTTTTTAATGGCCCATGCCTTTAATTTCAGTATGAAAAATAGACTGAAAATGAAAGGACCTTTGATCCACTTTTTCACTGCTCTTTTCCCATGCCTTAATATGAAGAGTGGAATGACCTCGCTCATAGAGGTCTGAATGGGGACGAATTGTAAGGTCCAGATTCGGCCTTTCTCAGAAATGGGAGGCTGTAACCAAGCATCCTATGTTGCAGCAGGGGAACACCTCTCCCCCCGCAAGGTTAGTCCCTTACTCCTATATTATGGTTTGGATGCTAAGGGTGAAGAGGGCCTCAGTGCTCCCAGGGCACGTTCCACTGGGAGGCTGGTCTGTCACCAGAATGAACCATATGTGTAGCTCCCGTGGCTAATGTATCCTCTGCCACCTGGTCATCCCTCGGCTGTGGGACAAGGGACTTGAGCCCCCTTTTCTCTACAGGTCCTCCTCCATCATCCCTCATGGAGGGGCTAGGGGAGATGGGGAGCATCATTTCACACTGTTCTCCCATCCCCTGGTCTCTGCCAACCCCTACCATTGGAGTTCTTAGACCAGAAGACAGTATCTTCTTTGTTTCTACAAACTGACATGAAGCTCAAATGCCGGTTCTGAGCATGCCACCCCTCCTCGAGGCTGCTCTACAATAAAAGGCCTCGTTGTCTGATGAGGCTGTCACCCTGAAGACTTCTGATAAAGTCTATTAGTTTAAGATACACCATGGGTGTCTCTCAGTGGCAGATCTTTTCACAGCAGCCAGCATCTCATCAGCACCTGTGAAGCACACCTGGGTTGCCCCATCCTCTGCTCTGGGCAACACCAGCTGTAATCATTCCTCCACCCCAGGCCATCTCTTCTTGACCCTCTGCTGCCTAGAGTCTAGACCAGTGGTTCTCAACCTGGGGGTCAAACCATCCTTTCACAGGGTCACCCGATTCATAACAGTAGCAAATTTACAGTGATGAAGTAGCAACAAAAATAAATTTATTGGGGGGGGGGCTCATTACAACATGAGGAACTGCAGTAAAGGGTCAAGGCATTAGGAAGGTTGAGATCCACTGGTCTCGATCTTGCCATCAAAGTTTGAAATTGTTTACTTGTCCACAGTACTATTTGTGTTGAAAAGCATTGAATTGCTGACTTTTAAGGTCTTTTTTTTTTTAGCACTAAAAATTCCCTCTGGCTTTTATAGACTATTTTCATGGGCTATTAATGTGAAGCAGACAATCTTTGGAAACAATTTCAAAGTACTTGGAAGACAGGAATTCACACTTCTCTTGTGTCATCATCAACTAATGAGTGTCCTTTTTCCTCAATCTTTCACACAGAAGCACGATGTGAGGGGTGGGCAATGGGAAAGTGGGATACATGGAAACAGAACAAATCATGCTACCATCTGGAAACATGATCATGTGGGTTCTCTGGTCCCACCATGAGCAAGCTAGAAAGAAGGGGACTGACATTTTGAGAAGTCTGAGGATAGTCTCTCGGTGCAACCCTATGAACAGGACACGGGGTGCTGAGGGAACCACATCTAGAAACGTTTCAGAAGAGCAGCTTCTGTTGACTGCATGAGTGAATCTCTACCCCAGGCCAGGTGCCAGAGAACTCCTCTGATAACTGGAAGTGGGGTTCTGGAGTTCTGGGGATTCAGGAAGAAATGGAATCCCTCCAGCAAGATCTCCTCATGAAGAGGTGTTGGAGAGGAAGACTTCTGGAATGGGGATTTGAATTTGTTCACTGGAAACAGACTTGTGGATTCCGGGAGAATTCAGGGATAGGTCTCCTGGTAGGGGAATGTCTACTCCCTTAGGACAAAGTAGAGAAGGCCTGAGAGATCTTGGAGGGTCGATGCTCAGGCCCCTGGGAGGCATGCTAGAGGAGGCAGGTGGAGGAAATCTAAGCAGAGTTCCCAGCTGGGGGACTGTCTGTGCAAGGCAGATAGAGGCTATGAACCCCCAGCCTTGGATTCTCCTACTGTCCATTTCCACCTATTTATTCAACAGGGAGCCGTGACTTACACACCGCAAGGTTGGTGTTTCAAACCTCCAGCCATTCTGAGAGAAAGATGCTGTTACCTACACCACCACCATTCACAGTCTCAGAAACCCGCAGGGGCCAGCCATGCTCTGTCCCGTTGAGGGAGCTACACGCTGAAATCAACTCAAAGGCAGTGGGCGTGGGCTCGGTGCCTTTTAGTAAATATGATAGCTGAGATTCAGATCAGAACCTATCACCTGACTAGGAAAACAACAAGCAAACAAACAGCTGTTGAGTTGCCCCTAACTCACAGTGGCCCGTGGGTGTCTGAGCGAAACTGCACGCCAGCAGGTCTTTGTGACAGATTGTTCAGTAACAGACCACCCGCCCCACCTTCCCCCCAGATGCCTCTGCGAAGACTCGCACTTCTCAACCGTTCAGTTCGCAGAGACGTGCTGTCCCTGTTGGAGCCCCTGAGAGACTCTATCACCTGACCTGACCAAAGTTACTTTATTTCGCAAATGGTGAGATTGCCGTTGATACACAGCTAGGCGTTACAAAAGGCTTGAGTTGGGGTTTTTGTTAAAAACAAAAGCAAAAACAGTATTCATGGGATCATTCAAAATGATCCACGCACAGACTGTACTCTCACAGGATGCCAAAGAACCCTGGGGTGAGGAGCTGCGGTGACAGGGGAAGCACAAGCAGGTGTGTGGAGTGTGGGGGGAGAAAGCGAAGAGAATGTGGAGCGGAAGACTTCAGGGAAAAGTCTAGTCCTAGCTCTACCATGTAACCTTCCGGAACCCCATTCCATTTTCTTAAACCTGCAACCAGGGAAATATGTGTCCTCCATCCCTCCTGTTGTGTGTCTGTTGTTGGTTCTCTCTGACTCATGGTGACCCTCCAATGCATGACTATCTGGAAATAAAATGTGGCCTAGCACAGCACTGTCCCCCTGGACAATAGTGGGTCAGAAAGTTGTGGTCCATAAGGTTTGGGGAGCTGATTCCTCTCAGAAATAGATCACCCAGCCTTTCTTCCTAGTCCAGCTCAGTGTGGACACTCCAGGAAAACCTGTTCGCATCATAGAAACACACAAGACTACCTTGAAAAACAGCTGGTGAGGTGCCTGGCCAGGAAGGGAACCTCAGACTCCCATCTGATGGTTGAGAATTTGATCACTGAACCACTGATGTCTCCTTGACCATCCCATGGGACTCCTCTAAAGAACAGATTGAAAATACACAAAACCCCAAAGCAAACCCACTGTTGTCGAGTCTATTGTAACTCATAGCCATCTTATAGGGTCCAGCTGCCCCTGTGGCTCTCTGAGACTCTTTACAGGCATAGGAAGCCTCATTTCACCCCCACAAAGCAGCGGGAGGTTTCAGACTGCCGACCTTAGTGTTAGCAGCCCAGCGTGACCACTGCACTACCAGGCCTCCTGGTTGAAAACGTACAGGACAGGGTCAATGCTAGATATTGTCTAACTTTCAGGGCTCACCACTGTTGCCACTCCTTTTTCTCCATAGGTAGTGGCTTATACTTTTTCCTTCCTTCTGGGCAAGTTCTTCTGTCTCTAAACTTTGGAACTGCCTGCTAGATGGCTAGGGTGGTGGGAGGGCACCGGTATCCCATGCTGCCATGCAGCAGGGTAGTTTTCTAGGTGGCTTGATGGGTGGGCCTGCTGGCCTCATGTGCCCACTTGCACCTCCTTTTCCCCCTGGGTGGAGAGCTCCAGAGAGCATGTGACTCAGGGAGAGAGACGTCGGGAAGAGTCAGAATCTGCCCCTTTGCTTTCTGTTCTAGGAAACCATCATCTCAGCTATTTATCATTTATCTCAGAGTTTTTCCTCAGCAAATTTTTGGCGAGCAATTAGATTATTGTTGTTTTTTGTCTCTAAGGAATCCTGTAGTCAGGCCTTAGAACTTGAGTGAGGAGAAAGGAAGAAGTCTAAGTGGACTTTTCTCAAAAAGTGAAGGGGTTATGCCGCAACCATGGTATCAGGGCAGAAACATCACTGCTCCATAGTGTTTCGGAGCTTGTGCCATTTGACAGGAAGGTGGCAGCTGGTGGGTTTGAGCTCACTCTTTGGTAAGCGGCTGAATACTTAGCCCATTGTGTCCCCCGGTCAGCCATTGTAGACGCTAGGGCATACAACAGGAGCTTGCAGTCTAGTGAGGGTGACAGGTAACTAACAGGATTTGTCTATCAAATAGTGTGGTAAGCGCTGAGATTGATGTTTTCTTCAGGAAGATGACATATATGCCTAGTCCAAAAAGACGCATAGGCTTTGGCTAGGACAGGAGCCTTAGTGCCTGTGCTAGTACAGGTGGATGAGAGAAACAAATTCACAGACAAACCCATGTGTATAAGAAAGTTTTATATACAAGAGCAATTGAGGGCTGAACTCCGGTGGCGTAGTGGTTGTGCGCGGGACTGCGGCCCACTGGGATGGAGGTTCGATTCCTGCTCACAGGAGCAAAGGCTGGGCCTCCTACTCCCACCACCAGAGAGCAGTGATACCTAAAAAAAAAAAATTAAAATTAAAAAAAATTAAAAAAATAAATGTATAGTTGGGCTGAGCCCTGGTGGCATAGTGGTTGTATGTGGGACTGCGGCCCACTGGGACGGAGGTTCAATTCCAGCAGTGGTGCTGGGCCTCCTCCTCCCACCACCGGAGAGCAGTGATGCCCCCCCCCCAAAAAAAACAAACAAAAAAAAATGGGGGCTGAGCCCTGGTGGCGTAGTGGTTGTGCGTGGGACTGTGGCACACTGGGACGGAGGTTCAATTCCCACTCACAGGAGCAAAGGCTGGGCCTCCTACTCCCACCACCAGGGCAGTGATGACTTAAAAAAAAAAAAGAGCAATTGAATATTGAGAAAACATCCCAGACTAGTCCAGATCAAGTGCATAAGTCTGATGTTAACCCATATGCCAATACCAATCTATAAAACCCTCTTCAGATTTAGGAAACACATGCAATGATGTCAAATGCAGGCCAGCAGGTAGAAAGTCTTTTGATCCAGGGTGTTGTAAGTATCTTAGTGCTGGCACGGGGTTCTGCGTGGCTTCTCCAGCTCCAGAGGTCTGGTTGCATCAGGATAGGTCCCTGTGGCTTCTCCAGCTCCCAGGGTGTAGTGCCATGTGTCTTGTCAGTAAAGCGTCTCTTGGGGAGTGGAGAGAGAGAGAGAGAGAGACAGAGAGAGAGAGAGAGAGAGAGAGAGAGAGAGAGAGAGACTGTGTGTGTGTGTGTGTGTGTGTGTGTCTTATGCATCCAAGGAGGAAATACCAGAGTTCCCAGCATTCTCAGGAGAAGGTCATGTCCACACAGAGGTCTCATTGACTATGACTTGATTGACTGACTAGACTCCACTCCTTCACTCTAAATCCTGTCAAGCCCCAAATTGACACCAGATTATGTAACAACTACAGTGCCACAATGGTGGTCACTCACCCAGAGGCTCTGTAGAAGAAGGAAAGTCCTGGTCACTGGATGCTTTACAAATGACAGCCCAGAAAA